>VZQC01013986.1:518597-540073 GCA_009823505.1 Rhizomys pruinosus | reverse complement strand
AAGGAATGGAGGAAACAAGCTCCGGAAGCAGAATTGGAGGAAGCAGAACAAAGACTATCCGACCTGGAAGATCCGATTTTTTTTAATAACCAGAAACAACTAAAAACCTTAAAGAAAGATTATGAAAAAATTAAAAAGTACACAAAAGTGGACAAAAACCAGAACTGTGGGGACCTATGAAACATTCAAACCTCCACATCATGAGATATGGGAGGAGAAGAATCCCAAGAGAATGGTATTGATCAGATCTTCAACGAATAATAAAGATGAAACTTCCCCAAACTAAAAAAGACAAACCAATGCAAACTACAAAGAAGCACATAGAACTCCAAAAGACAAGATCAGAAAAGAGAAAAGACTCTCCGTGCCACATCAAGTTAAAATTTATAGCATTCCAAAACAAAGACAACCTTAAAGCCAAAGAGGAAAAACAAGTGACCTATAAGGGAGGAAACCTATCAGAATTACAACTGACTTCATCAATGCAAACAATGAAAGCAAGAAGAACCTGGAGGCAAAGCATTCCCAGTTGTTAAAGGGACAATAGATGCACCCAGGTTACTATACCCAGCAAAAATGTCAATATTGTTGAAGAGAGAGGAAAAAACCTTCCCTGACATAAACAAGACCGAAAGCATACATGTCCACACATAACCAACCCTCTGAGAATACTTGAAGCAATTCAAGGACAGAAGAAAGGAGCAGCCATCCCCAGCGCACCTAGAAAAGAAGAAATCAATAAAAGCATAACTGAAGAAGTAGAAACCTAACCCAAACCCAAATGGCATAAAAGGGACAAAGGAAGAACACAAACCTATTAGTGTATAACCTTAAATATTAATGGACTAAATTCCCCAATCAAAGACATAGACTGGGGAGACTGGATTAGGAAACAGATCCATCCGATATGCTGTCTACACGAAACAAGCATCTTACCTTCAAGACAGGCACCACCTTAAAGTGAAAATGAATAAAATATTAAAAGAAAATGAGAAAAAAGAAAGAAAAAAAAAGCAGGTGTTGCTATTTTATATCAGACAAAATAGACTTCAAAAGTAAAAGAAATCAGACAGAGACAAGAAAGGCATTACATTTTTATCAAGGGAAACCAATTCACCAAGAAGATCTTCCACAATATGATTTCATGCCCCAAACTTTGTGCAACAGAACTTTATAAGAAAATTCTCCAGGACCACAAGCACACACAACGGCCCAGTACACTCATCGTAGGGGATTTCAATACCCCACTGAGTCCTTGGAAGGTCAAAGCCTGGAAAAGAATAAACAGAGAGACATCTGAACTGAATGGTTATGATCACCAAATGGACCTCATAGAACCTACGGATATCTACCACCAAAAGTACAGACATACACTTTCTACTCAGCAGCCCCACGGAACATTCTCCAAAATCAACGCACATTCTGGGACACAGAAAAGGAAAGAAACCTCTACCCAATACAAGAAGATTGAAAATAATTTCATTGTATTCATCAGACGCACAGTGCAACTAAGCTCAACTTCAACACCAGGATAAGCCCTCCTGCCTACAAAACACATGGAGACTACAACTAATACACTCTCGATACTGAATGGTCACGGATAGAGATAAAGAAAGAAATAAAAGCATTCCTGGACTGAATGACAATGACAATTAAACACAACAAACCCTCATGGGGATACCTTAAAGCAAGCCTAAGAGGGAAGTTTATAGCCCTGCGGTGTCTACATTTAGAAAACAGAAAGAGCAAAGTGAATGATCTAACAGCTACAGCTAACAAGCACTTGAGAGGCAACAACAGATGAACCCTAAAATGCAACCAGACAGGAAGAAATAACAAAAATCAGAGCAGAAACATTGACATAGAAACAAGTAAACAATTAAAAAAAACAATCAAAATTGAATCCAAAAGTTTGTCTTTGAAAGAATAAACAGATAGACAGACCTCTAGCCACAGTTCCAAACGAAGAGGAGCAACTATAAATCAATAGATCGTGTGATGAAATGGGAAATTCAAAACAGACAAGGAAAAGATCCAAAATCAAATGAGGGAATTACTCTCAGAGAACCTATACTCTACCAAGTTTGAAAACCTAGAATGGAATGGATGAATATCTGAAATCCTGGGAATCACAACGCTCAACCAAGAAAGAGATCCATCCTCTTGATTGGATGAATGTTTGATTTCCTTTTTCATTTCCTCTTCTGATTTCTTTAGTATTTCTACTTCTTTTTGGAGCTTCTCAATTTCTTCCTGTAGCTCTTTGCTTCACTGCTTGGTTTCCTTATCTTTTTCAGCATGGGATCTTTTCAATGTTTCTACTTCCTTCTGGAGTTTGTCATTCTCTCTCTCTAGGTCCTTCTTGAGTTCTTCATTCTCTTTTCTTAGTTCTTTGATTTGCTCTTTATAATCTTGTAGTTCTTTAAATATGTTCCCAATTGTGTTTCTGATATCTGTACCCTGGGCCATACCCAGAGGGATCCCAATGTAGGAATCTTCCATAGAGTTGGTAGAGCTTGGTGCGGGATTATCCTGCCCCTTTCCTGTGTTGTCTCTTCTTCATGTTCCTGGCATATGGGCTTCTCCTTGCCTGTATTCCAATGTGAGTCCTAAATGCCTCTTCACTGTGTTGAAGGCTTGCTTTGCTTGCCTCCTTCAGATGCCTTCATAATCCCAGTTGGGGGGGTTGCTCTTTAGCCCACCCCAGTACCTGTGCTTCAGCTGGTCTCAGGAGATCTCAGATCTCAAGACTCACAAAACACTACCTTTACTACCAGCTGGGAGGATAACTCCACCCCTACAGCCACAAAAGCCAATTAAGTCAAAGACAACTGGATTAATGGATTAACTAGGTTAAGTCAATCAACAATCAGCCTTGCTGAAGCACCACATCTTACCTACCTTCCTGCACTTCAGTTGGACTCAGGAGATCCCAGATCCACACCATAGATCTTAACTTGCCAGCCCAGCTGTTGCTGAAGGATGAAGGCTTCACAACTGGGTAAGATAATGATTAATTTTTTTTTTCCCACTGGCATTATGCATAGCACCTTTCAATGCTATGAAAGCTAGCCGGGGAGATGAAACTTTGCTGTCAGTTCCAGCTTGACTTCCCCTTTCTTTCCCATGACCCATGTTTGTAGTATCTCCAGCAATAAAGTCTCACCCTCATATTCTAGTGGGAAAGCAGGAGCAGAGCCCATGACCAGTGTTGTTTGGGGGTGTATGGGACCCCCCCATCAGAGCTTCAAAGGAAGGAGTCAGCTCTCTTCTTCATAACTTCTTCACAATATTTATATAAAGCTTCAAAAGCCCAAACAGTTTAAAGTTTGGTATGGTTAGGACTCAGTTTCCCAAGTAGTTAATGGCTAACGAAGTTAGCAAAAGCGCAATTAATTATCTTTTTTTTAAGATTTTTTTTATTTCTGATGTGTATGAATGTACTGGCTGCATGCAGGTCTGTGCACCTGTGTCATGCAATGCCGCAGAGGTCAGAAGAGGGTGTTGGATTCCCCTGGAACTGGAGTTCTCCTGGAATTGGAGTTTCAGATGGTTCTCAGCTGCCATGTGGGTGCTGGGGATTGAACCCAGGTCCTCTGTAAGAGCAGTCGGCGCTCTTAACCACTAGGCCATCTCTCCAGCCCTAATTATCTTAAATAGATATACATTCTTTGTTTCTTTTTTAGGCCAGTTCTATATTTACTATAAGTTCATTAGTATACTCTAAGAAATTTAATTATCCCTGTAGTACAGTTTGATGTCTATACCAAAGTAACCTATCATAACAATTAGTACTGTTTAAATACCTATATATCTAATTGCTTGTGCTTCATTAGTAAGATTGAAAGGTCATGCCTGGACAAACTGTCAACCCATGAAAGGAAACAGCCAGAATTGACCAGAGACCAAGACAACAGCTCCAGAGAAAGTAGACTGTTTTGCTTCTCATCCACCTGTGCCCCTTTTCTAAGCCTAGGGAACAATCTGTGGAAGAGGGGGTGTGGAAGAATGTAAGGGCTGCGATTGGGGTGAATGGTGAAACTACAACAATATAGACTAGACACTCATTTGATCAACTTGATTGAACATACAAGCCCCCCTGCTGGATGGTGGGACCCATGAGCTGTGTGGGTTTGGGCACAACTGCTTGCAAATTGGTTTTACATGAAGGATGTTTGTACTCATAAATTATCACTTATTGTTTAAAAAATGGAAAAAAAAGACAGAGAAAGATGCAGGAAAGTTACAGTAGAATGCATGATCTAGGATGGGCTGGGGTGGGGTGGGGGGAAGGGAAAGGGATATATGCCTGAACTGAATTGGAAAATGATGTATGAAATACACAATGCAGGGGCTGGAGGGATGGCCTAGCGGTTAAGAGCGCCGACCGCTCTTGCAGAGGACCCGGGTTCGATCCCCAGCACCCAATGGCGGCCGAGAACCGTCTGAAACTCAATCCGGGAGAAAATCCAGCTCCAGGGGAATCCGACACCCTCATTCCTTATCTCCGCGGCATGTCACGACACGGGTGCACAAACTTGCACGCAGACGTGCATTCATACACATAGAGAAATAAATAAAATTTAAAAAAAAAAAAAGAATACACAATGCATCAATAAAAAATGAAAATTAAAAAAAAAAAAATTTAATTATCAAACATATATTATTCTTAAATATTCTTAAATCTTATACAACTTAAACCTTTTGTATCATACCTTTAAGGTTCTTTTTTTCAGCCAACATCTTAATTTTTATTGACCTTTTGTACATTTCATACAAAGTTTCTTAATCAAATCTAGACCCATTCCCCTTCCTTGCCCCCCACAAGAGCTCATGCATTCCACCATAACATGTCTTCCATCTTTTTTCTCAGTCTTTTTGTCTTTGTCTTTCAAGACGGGGTCTCCCTGTAAGCCCCAGCTGGCCCTGGAACTCTCGCTGTAGACCCAGGCTGGACTTGAACTCACAAAGATCCGCCTGCCTCTACTGCCTCCAAGTGCCTGGGATTGCAGGGTGTGCCACCATGCCTGTTTTTTTTTTTCCCCCAAAAAAAAAAAAATTTTTTTCCATGCAGAAGTTTACTGTTTTCAGTCAGTGTCTTTGAAAAGCTTTTTTTGTTGGTTGTTGTTACTTTTAATTTTATATTGGGCCCCCATATATAGAGTAATATAGGGGGTATATATATATATATAATAGTATAATATTCCCCACTATACCAAAATATGACATCTGAAAATAACTATATATTAATTTCAAAACATGTTTAGGGATTCCCCTTTTAACAGTAAAGTTGCATGCAGGTAAAAAGAAATATGATTTTACATTCTAAATTACATAATAAATTGATTAAAAACAAAAAAAAAAATTGTTTTTTTGTTTTTTTTTTTTGGTCTTTTTCGAGACAGAGGGGCTCCCTGTACCCCAGCGATGCCCTGGAACTCACTCGGTAGACCAGGCTGCCTTGAACTCGCAAAAAGATACGCCCGCCTGTGCCTCACAATGCTAGGATTAAAAGCGGGCGCCACCACAGGCGCCCGCTTCATAGTACTTTTTATAGTAACATCAGGTATTATATATTTGACAAATAAAGAAAAAATACTCCAGTTTCCTTAAATAAGTATTTGGTGCTAGGATCCACAAATGAGGGATACCAATGTGGTGGTTTGATGAGAGTTTCCTCCATAAGCTTTAAGTAGTCAGACATTTGCCTCCAGTTTGTGCACTGTGTCTTGGAGGTCTTAGAAGGTGAGGCCGTGCTGGAGGAGGTACATTATTGGGGGCAAGGCTTAGTGAGCTTAACAAACCTTTGTGGTGCCAGTCGCTCTCTCTCTCTCTCTCTCTCTCTCTCTCTCTCTCTCTCTCTCTCTCTCTCTCTTTCCTGTGACCCTCAGCTTGCTGCTCAAGCCCCTGCCACCATGCTTCCTGCCACAATGGACTCTAATTCCCTGGAACCATCAATCGTAAGCTAAAATAAACTCTTCCTTTTATAAGTTCCTTTGGTCATGGTGTTTTATCACAGCAACAGAAAAGTGGCTAATACACCATACATTGATTGTTTTACTGGGACTGTGTTACTTCATTTACCATAGCGGCTTCTAGTTCCATCCATTTACCTGCAAAGTTCATGATGTCATCTTTCTTTACCAATGCATAGAACTCCATTGTTTAGATGTACCATATTTATCCACTCATCAGTGGAGGGACACTTGGGTTGCTTCCAGCTCTTTGCTATTGTGAAGAGAGCTGCAGTAAACATGGTTGTGCATGTATCTCTGCAATTGGATGAGTCTTGTGGGTATATACACAGGAGTGGTATGACTGGGTCAGGTGTTATGCTCATTTTGAGTCTTTTAAGAGTTGTCTGCACTGCTTTCCATAATGGGGTTGCACAAGTTTGCATTCCCACCAGCAGTGAATGAGTGTCCCCCTTTCCCCACAACCTTTCCAGCATTTGGTATCATTTGTTTTCTTGATCATAGCCACTCTTACCAGTGTAAGATGAAATCTTTAAGTGGTTTTAATTTACATTTCCTAAATTATTAGCAATGTTGAATACTTTTTAAGATGTTTCTCAACCATTTTCTTCATTTGTAAAGTCTCTGTTCAGCTCTTTACTCCATCTTTTGATTGGATCATTTGTTTTCTTGCTCCTTCGTTTTTCGAGTAATTTATATAATCTGGATGTTAATCCTTTGTCAGATGTATCACTGGTGAAGGTTTCCTCCTACTCTGTGGGTTTTTCCTTCACTTCTTTGTTTCTTTCACTGTACAGAAATATATATACAGATTCAATGCAATCCCAATTAAAATCCCCATGTGTTTCTTCACAGACTTGGAAAAAATCCTAAACGTCATATGGAAAAAAATCCCCAGATAGCCAAAGCAACCTTGAGCAAAAAGAACAATGCAGGGGGGATTACTATACCAGACTTCAAGCTATATTACAAGGCTGTAGTCATAAAAACAGACTAGTATTGGCCCAAAAACTGACCCATAGGTCGATGGAACAAAATTGAAGATCTAAACTTGAGCACATGCAATTTCAGCCATGTCATATTTGACAAAGGGGCCAATAAGATTCCTCATTGGAGGAAAGACAGCATCTTCAGCAAATGGTGCTGGCAAAACTGGATCACCACTTGTAGAAGAAGAAAACTAAACCCCTACTTTTCACCCCATACAAAAATCAACACCAAATGGATCAAAGACCTCAGTGTGAAACCTGAAACTCTGAAAATGATAAAAGAAAACTTTGACAGTAGCCTTCAAGGTATAGGCATAGGAAAGACTTCCTAAATCAGACAGCAGCTGTGCAGGAAATAATGACAACAATAGACAAATGGGACCTCATCAAACTCAAAGGCTTTAAGTTTTTATACTTTCATCCTTGCATTTTAATTTTTATTTTTAGGATGAAATCTTATTTTACCATATAAAATTCATTACTTTATGATTAATTTCTTTTGAACAGTTCCTTTTTCATATCTACATAGCTGTTTTCCCTTCCACCTCTGGCTGCACAGAGCAGCTGTAGTAGCCTCAGACCAGGAATCTGGACCAATTCAAACATGTGCTCCAACAAACAGGGACATGTGTGCATTCATGAGCACATGCCAGTAGCCATCCAGGCACATGGTAGGCACGAGCTCACGGATTTCTGCTGTCCCTGGCAGCACCCCACGTGTACAGCATCCATTGTTCTCAAAGGCCCTCTCCATCTTCCAGCCACCTGCCTGGTCCTTTATTGGTGCTGGCCCTCAGATATGCTTCTAACACACAGGGAAGGGGCCACTGACACCCCAGTCACCCACCTGAATGTCCGCTCTTGGCTTTTCAGTGCTAGTGGAGATCACAAAGCTACGAGAGATGGCTCAAGGCCATCCTATGACTCAACCTCTGTAACCTCTTCACAGTGGCTCTGTGGAACGGTGGGATGACAACCAGCAGGATCTCATCCAGTAGGGGCTACAGATACCTGCCTATTCTGACCTCCAGGCCTCACATCTGCCTGCCAGGCCATTCTCAGGGGCCTCTGGCCCTGCAGCACCACAGCTGACTCTGAGCTGTTCCCCTCTGTACTGCAGACAGAGCACCTTTCTGGTTATATCACCTCAGCCCTCTGAAACCACTGAGTGCCAACTACATGTTATCAAGCCCACCCTGGCTCCGACTTTCTTCTCAGCAGAGACCATTTCCATCCTCCCATCACTGCCTCTGGGGCCCAAATCCACCCTCAAATCTGTGGGGCTACTGGGGCTGGACAGCAGCAGAGCTGTGCCTATGCCTGGGGATTGCTGGAACTCTCCCAGGCCGAGGGACGATCCACTGTGCTGACCACAAAGCTGTCGGATCTCAGCTTCCTCATGCAGAGAAAGTAAGGATGCAGCGCATCCCCTCTATGCCAAATGCAAGGACGGTGGGAGAAAAGCAAGAAGTCAGGACACAGTGTCTCGTGCACTTTATAGATGAACATCCATGGTCTGTGTCCTGCAGAGCAGACCACAGGCCTGGAGCCCCACCTTGGGGGATAAGCACAGGGTGAGGCGAGATCCACACCCAGAGCCCACACTTCAGAGCTACGTCCCCAGAGGACACTGGATGGATGAGGGGAAGGAGGATAGCATTCTGAACAGCGTGGTCCTCCTAGGTGGAGTGTGTGTCAGGCTGGCATCTCCCACAAGGCAGCAAGCCCCCGGCCACCACATCACACCTACTTCTTATGCTCAGCCTCTGCCCAGCCTGTTCACTGCCCACATTTATAGTAAACCCATCAGAATGCAGCCCCAGGCAGAACAGACTTAAAGGCAAAAGGGCACGTGGTTCCCTGAACAAGATGGATAGTGAGGGCAAGCTGCCATTGACCGCAGAGTACCTAAGCCCAGCCTCAGCCACTGTAAATACAACATGACTCGTCCATCACTGGACATCAATGGCCAGATCCTGTGGGCCACATCAGGTGTGTGACAGAACACTCTCCTTCTTATCACAAAAGGTCTGGGGGAAGTTCCCACTCCATACAGCTTTATCTTCCCTTATTACTGGCCTTGAGCCCTCAGTGGAGCGCAGGCTCCAACCAGCCCCCTACCCATACTGGAAGACACCATTCAGCCCAGACTGGGAGAGACTCTTCCTGCCACCACATACAGACAGTGCCAGCCTCTGCTTGGCTTTTTATATCTCACCATCCCCCATTTTTGTATAAAGAGAGCCCTTCCTTGGTCCTGGTCCTATCCCAGGCTTCCTGTGTCCCTTGCTCCCAGTCCTATCCCAGGCTTTCCGTGTCCCTGTCTCTCAGACTGCTCCAATCCATTAACCACCTCCATTCACATGCTTGGAGGCCTGACCATTGGCACCAGAAATGTCTCCTGCCCTCCCAACCCACGCCCTTTACCTCTTAGGGTACCCGAAGAGCCAGGGACTTGATCCTCTCCCACTCAGGGAAACACAGTCTGACTCCTCTGAGCCAGGAGGCTTGGGATGGTCCTAGGACTCAACCTGCAGGACATAGCTGCAGCATCTGTCAACCTGCCATCCCAGGGGCCATGGACACCCACAGCGTCCTGTCCCAGGAGGCCTCTCTCAGAGACCATCCTGGGCCTGCAGGCTCCCACCATTGAGTCTGCCCCCCACCTCATACTCCGTTTTAGTTTCACACTCCTGCATAGGATTCCCCACTCTGGTCCCAGCATGCAGCTCTAGCCCTGGGATGCAGAGATAGGCTCTGCAGCCTCCTGGAGGTGTTCATTCATGCTGTGTGTGTGTGTGTGTGTGTGTATGTGTGTGTCTGTGTGTGTGTATTGTGTCTGTATGGGTATGAGTGAATGTGTTGTGAATATGTGTGTATGTGTACGTTGCATGTGTATGTGCTATATTGCTATATGTATTATGTATTTATATGTATATGATGTGTGGGTACTCTGTGTGTTTTGTGTATTGCTGTGTATATTGTGTTGTGATGTGTATGTAGTGTATGTACAAGTGTGTTGTGTGGGTGTTGTGTCCATATATGTGTTCTGTATCTGTGTGTCTGTATGCATTATATCTGTATGTATGTATGTATGTATGTATGTATGTATGTAAATGTATTAGGAAGATGTATGCATGCATATGTGTGTTGCATATGTATGTGTTATGAGTGTTGTGTTTACATGTGTGTGTGTCTGTGGGTATGTATGTATGTCTACTGTGTCTGTCTATATGTGTGCAAATTTGTTGTGTATGTATGTGTTGTGTGTTACATGTGCATTGTGTATATGGTTTTTGTAGTGTATGTGTGTGTTATGTTTGTGTGTCTGTATATATTTTGTTGTATTAGTGTTTTGTGTTATCTCTCTGTCTGTGTGTGTATGAATGTGTTATGTATATACGTGTATGTATATGTATATGTATTTTGCATTTGTATATGCTATATTTATGTGGTATATATTGCAGTGCATGAATGTATGTGCTGTGTAGGTTGTGACTGTGTTTTATATGTGCATGTTGTGTATATGTGTGTTGTATATGTGTATGCTGTGTGTATGTATATTTGTGTTGTATGTCTGTGTGTTCTTTGTGTATGATGTATGTGCTGTATGTTCTGTGTTTCCTTCTACAGAACACAGAACTGTTAGAAGGTGGGGTTTAAACTCTTGAACTCAATGAGATGAGAACATGAAAACAAATGTGTGGCTTCAGACACTGCTTCTCTTCAGTGCTGTGGGGCCGGAAACTCAAGTATGCATTGGAGGAGGCTAGCACTGGGATATTAGGGAAGCCATGTTTCCAAAGAAATGTTTCTATTTTTCAAATCAGAGTCCAAGGTCAGCCCCTGGTGTTCTGTCTGTTGGGTGGAGTACAGAGTCCACAGTCAGCTCCTGGTGTTCTGTCAGTTGGGTGGAGTACAAGGTCCAAGTCAGCACCTGGTGCTCTATCTGTGGGGAGGAGTACAGAGTCCACAGTCAGCACCTGGTGTTCTGTCTGTTGGGTGGAGTACAGAGTCCAAAGTCATTCCCTGGTGTTCTGTCTGTTGGGTGGAGTACAGAGTCCAAAGTCATTCCCTGGTGTTCTGTCTGTTGGGTGGAGTACAGAGTCCACAGTCAGCCTCTGGTGTCCTGTCTGTTGGGTGGAGTACAGAGTCCACAGTCAGCTGCTGGTGCTCTGTATATTGGGTGGAGTACAGAGTCCACAGTCAGAACCTGGTGCTCGGTCTGTGGGGTGGAGTACAGAGTCCACAGTCAGCACCTGGTGTTCTGTCTGTTGGGTGGAGTACAGAGTCCAAAGTCATCCCCTGGTGTTCTGTCTGTTGGGTGGAGTACAGAGTCCACAGTCAGCCACTAGTGTCCCGTCTTTTGGGTGGAGTACAGAGTCCACAGTCAGCTCCTGGTGCTCTGTCTATTGGGGGGAGTACAGAGTCCCGAGTCAGAACCTGGTGCTCTGTCTATGGGGTGGAGTACAGAGTCCACAGTCAGCACCTAGTTTTCTGTCTGTGGGGTGGAGTACAGAGTCCACACTCAGCTCCTGGTATTCTGTCTGTTGGGTGGAGTACAGAGTCCACAGTCAGCACCTGGTGCTCTGTCTGTTCAGTGGAGTACAGAGTACACAGTCAGAAGCTGGTGTCCTGTCTATTGGGTGGAGTACAGAGTCCACAGTCAGCCCCTGGTGTCCTCTCTGTTGGGTGGGGTACAGAGTGCAAAGTCAGCCCCTGGTGTTCTGTCTGTGGGGTGGAGTACAAGGTCCACAGTCAGCACATAGTGTTCTGTCTGTGGGGTGGAGTACAGAGTCCACAGTCAGCCCCTGGTGTTCTGTCTGTGGGGTGGAGTACAGAGTCCACAGTCAGCTCCTGGTGTTCTGTCTGTGGGGTGGAGTACAGAGTCCACAGTCAGCTCCTGGTGTTCTGTCTGTGGGGTGGAGTACAGAGTCCACAGTCAGCTCCTGGTGTTCTGTCTGTGGGGTGGAGTACAGAGTCCACAGTCAGCTCCTGGTGTTCTGTCTGTGGGGTGGAGTACAGAGTCCACAGTCAGCTCCTGGTGTTCTGTCTGTGGGGTGGAGTACAGAGTCCACAGTCAGCTCCTGGTGTTCTGTCTGTGGGGTGGAGTACAGAGTCCACAGTCAGCTCCTGGTGTTCTGTCTGTGGGGTGGAGTACAGAGTCCACAGTCAGCTCCTGGTGTTCTGTCTGTGGGGTGGAGTACAGAGTCCACAGTCAGCTCCTGGTGTTCTGTCTGTGGGGTGGAGTACAGAGTCCACAGTCAGCTCCTGGTGTTCTGTCTGTGGGGTGGAGTACAGAGTCCACAGTCAGCTCCTGGTGTTCTGTCTGTGGGGTGGAGTTCAGATTCCACAGTCAACCCCTGGTGTTCTGTCTGTGGGGTGGAGTACAGAGTCCACAGTCAGCCCCTGGTGTTCTGTCTGTTGGGTGGAGTACAAGGTCCACAGTCAGCTCCTGGTGTTCTGTCTGTGGGGTGGACTACAGAGTCCACATTCAGCCCTTGGTGTTCTGTCTGTTTGGTGGAGTACAAGGTCAACAGTCAGCCCCTGGTGTTCTGTCTGTTGGGTGGAGTACAGACTCCACAGTCAGCCCCTGGTGCTCTGTCTGTGGGGTGGAGTACAGAGTCCACAGTCAGCACGTGGTGCTCGGTCTGTGGGGGGGAGCACAGAGTGCACAGTCAGCCCCTGGTGTTCTGTCTATTGGGAGGAGTACAGAGTCCACAGTCAGCCCCTGGTGTTCTGTCTGTTGTGTGGAGTACAGAGTCTGCAGTCAGCTCCTGGTGTTCTGTCCGTTGGGTGGAGTACAGAGTCCACAGTCAGCTCCTCGTGTTCTGTCTATTGGGTGGAGTACAGAATCCCCAGTCAGCTCCTTGTGTTCTCTCTGTGGGGTGGAGTACAGAGTCCACAGTCAGCTCTTGGTGCTCTGTATAATGGGTGGAGTACAGATACCACAGTCAGCTCCTGTTGCTCTGTCTGTGGGGTGGAGAACAGAGTACACAGTCAGCACCTGGTGTTCTGTCTGTGGGGTGGAGTACAGAGTCCACAGTCAGCCCCTGGTTTTCTGACTGTGGGGTGGAGTACAGAGTCTGCAGTCAGATCCTGGTGTTCTGTCTCTGGGGTGGAGTACAGAATCCACAGTCAGCTCCTCGTATTCTGTCTGTGGGGTGGAGTACAGAGTCCACAGTCAGCTCCGGGTGCTCTGTCTGTGGTGTGGAGTACAGAGTCCACAGTCAGCACCTGGTGTTCTGTCTGTGGGGTGGAGTACAGAAACTGTAGTCAGCTCCTGGTGTTCTGTCGGTGGGGTGGAGTACAGAGTCCACAGTCAGCTCCTGGTGTTCTGTCTGTGGGGTGGAGTACAAGGTCCACAGTCAGCTCCTGGTGTTCTGTCTGTGGGGTGGAGTACAGAGTCCACAGTCAGCTCCTGGTGTTCTGTCTGTGGGGTGGAGTACAGAGTCCACAGTCAGCCCCTGGTGTTCTGTCTGTGGGGTGGAGTACAGAGTCCACAGTCAGCTCCTGGTGTTCTGTCTGTGGGGTGGAGTACAGAGTCCACAGTCAGCTCCTGGTGTTCTGTCTGTGGGGTGGAGTACAGAGTCCACAGTCAGCTCCTGGTGTTCTGTCTGTGGGGTGGAGTACAGAGTCCACAGTCAGCTCCTGGTGTTCTGTCTGTGGGGTGGAGTACAGAGTCCACAGTCAGCTCCTGGTGTTCTGTCTGTGGGGTGGAGTACAGAGTCCACAGTCAGCTCCTGGTGTTCTGTCTGTGGGGTGGAGTACAGAGTCCACAGTCAGCTCCTGGTGTTCTGTCTGTGGGGTGGAGTACAGAGTCCACAGTCAGCTCCTGGTGTTCTGTCTGTGGGGTGGAGTACAGAGTCCACAGTCAGCTCCTGGTGTTCTGTCTGTGGGGTGGAGTACAGAGTCCACAGTCAGCTCCTGGTGTTCTGTCTGTGGGGTGGAGTACAGAGTCCACAGTCAGCTCCTGGTGTTCTGTCTGTGGGGTGGAGTACAGAGTCCACAGTCAGCTCCTGGTGTTCTGTCTGTGGGGTGGAGTACAGAGTCCACAGTCAGCTCCTGGTGTTCTGTCTGTGGGGTGGAGTACAGAGTCCACAGTCAGCTCCTGGTGTTCTGTCTGTGGGGTGGAGTACAGAGTCCACAGTCAGCTCCTGGTGTTCTGTCTGTGGGGTGGAGTACAGAGTCCACAGTCAGCTCCTGGTGTTCTGTCTGTGGGGTGGAGTACAGAGTCCACAGTCAGCCCCTGGTTTTCTGACTGTGGGGTGGAGTACAGAGTCTGCAGTCAGCTCCTGGTGTTCTGTCTGTGGTGTGGAGTACAGAGTCCACAGTCAGCCCCTGGTGTTCTGTCTGTGGGGTGGAGTACAGAGTCTACAGTCAGCACCTGGTGTTCTGTCCGTTGGGTGGAGTACAAGGTCCACACTCAGCTCCTGGTGCTCTGTCTGTGGGGTGGAGTACAGAATCCACAGTCAGCTCCTGGTGTTCTGTCTGTGCTGTGGGGTACAGAGTCCACAGTCAGCCCCTGGTGTTCTGTCTGTTGGGTGGAGGAGAGTCCACAGTCAGCCCCTGGGGCTCTGTCAGTTTAGTGGAGTACAGAGTCCACAGTCGGCACCTGGTGTTCTGTCTGCTGGGTGGAGTACAGAGTCAACAGTCAGCTCCTGGTATTCTGTCTGTGGGGTGGAGTTCAGAGTCCACAGTCAGTTCCTAGTGTTCTGTCTGTGGGGTGGAGTACAGAGTCCACAGTCAGCTCCTGGTGTTCTGTCTGTGGGGTGGAGTACAGTGTCCAAAGTCAGCCCCTGGTGTTCTGTCTGTTTGGTGGAGTACAGAGTCCACAGTCGGCACCTGGTGTTCTGTCTGCTGGGTGGAGTACAGAGTCCACAGTCAGCCGCTGGTGTTCTGTCTGTTAAGTGGAGTACAGCATCCACAGTCACCTCTTGGTGTTCTGTCTGTGGGGTGGAGTACAGAGTCCACAGTCAGCCCCTGGTGTTCTGTCTGTTGGGTGGAGGAGAGTCCACAGTCAGCCCCTGGTGTTCTGTCTGTTCGTTGGAGTACAGAGTCCACAGTCAGCCCCTGGTGCTCTGTCTGTGGGCTGGAGTACAGAGTCCACAGTCACCACCTGGTGCTCTGTCTGTGGGGTGAAGTATAGAGTCCGCAGTCAGCCCCTGGTGTTCGGTTTGTGGGGTGGAGTACAGAGTCTGCAGTCAGCTCCTGGTGTTCTGTCTGTGGGGTGGAGTACAGAGTCCACAGTCAGCACCTGGTGCTCTGTCTGTGGGGTGGAGTACAGAGTCCACAGTCAGCCCCTGGTGTTCTGTCTGTTGTGTGGAGTACAGAGTCTGCAGTCAGCTCTTGGTGTTCTGTCCGTTGGGTGGAGTACAGAGTCCACAGTCAGCTCCTCGTGTTCTGTCTATTGGGTGGAGTACAGATTCCACAATCAGCTCCTGGTGCTCTGTCTGTGGGGTGGACTAGAGAGTCCACAGTCAGCTCCTGGTGTTCTGTCTGTTGGGTGGAGTACAGAGTCCACAGTCAGCTCCTGGTGCTCTGTCTGTGGGGTGGAGTACAGAGTCCACAGTCAGCTCCTGGTGTTCTGTCTGTGGGGTGGAGTACAGAGTCCACAGTCAGCTCCTGGTGTTCTGTCTGTGGGGTGGAGTACAGAGTCCACAGTCAGCTCCTGGTGTTCTGTCTGTGGGGTGGAGTACAGAGTCCACAGTCAGCTCCTGGTGTTCTGTCTGTGGGGTGGAGTACAGAGTCCACAGTCAGCTCCTGGTGTTCTGTCTGTGGGGTGGAGTACAGAGTCCACAGTCAGCTCCTGGTGTTCTGTCTGTGGGGTGGAGTACAGAGTCCACAGTCAGCTCCTGGTGTTCTGTCTGTGGGGTGGAGTACAGAGTCCACAGTCAGCTCCTGGTGTTCTGTCTGTGGGGTGGAGTACAGAGTCCACAGTCAGCTCCTGGTGTTCTGTCTGTGGGGTGGAGTACAGAGTCCACAGTCAGCTCCTGGTGTTCTGTCTGTGGGGTGGAGTACAGAGTCCACAGTCAGCTCCTGGTGTTCTGTCTGTGGGGTGGAGTACAGAGTCCACAGTCAGCTCCTGGTGTTCTGTCTGTGGGGTGGAGTACAGAGTCCACAGTCAGCTCCTGGTGTTCTGTCTGTGGGGTGGAGTACAGAGTCCACAGTCAGCTCCTGGTGTTCTGTCTGTGGGGTGGAGTACAGAGTCCACAGTCAGCTCCTGGTGTTCTGTCTGTGGGGTGGAGTACAGAGTCCACAGTCAGCTCCTGGTGTTCTGTCTGTGGGGTGGAGTACAGAGTCCACAGTCAGCTCCTGGTGTTCTGTCTGTGGGGTGGAGTACAGAGTCCACAGTCAGCTCCTGGTGTTCTGTCTGTGGGGTGGAGTACAGAGTCCACAGTCAGCTCCTGGTGTTCTGTCTGTGGGGTGGAGTACAGAGTCCACAGTCAGCTCCTGGTGTTCTGTCTGTGGGGTGGAGTACAGAGTCCACAGTCAGCTCCTGGTGTTCTGTCTGTGGGGTGGAGTACAGAGTCCACAGTCAGCTCCTGGTGTTCTGTCTGTGGGGTGGAGTACAGAGTCCACAGTCAGCTCCTGGTGTTCTGTCTGTGGGGTGGAGTACAGAGTCCACAGTCAGCTCCTGGTGTTCTGTCTGTGGGGTGGAGTACAGAGTCCACAGTCAGCTCCTGGTGTTCTGTCTGTGGGGTGGAGTACAGAGTCCACAGTCAGCTCCTGGTGTTCTGTCTGTGGGGTGGAGTACAGAGTCCACAGTCAGCTCCTGGTGTTCTGTCTGTGGGGTGGAGTACAGAGTCCACAGTCAGCTCCTGGTGTTCTGTCTGTGGGGTGGAGTACAGAGTCCACAGTCAGCTCCTGGTGTTCTGTCTGTGGGGTGGAGTACAGAGTCCACAGTCAGCTCCTGGTGTTCTGTCTGTGGGGTGGAGTACAGAGTCCACAGTCAGCTCCTGGTGTTCTGTCTGTGGGGTGGAGTACAGAGTCCACAGTCAGCTCCTGGTGTTCTGTCTGTGGGGTGGAGTACAGAGTCCACAGTCAGCTCCTGGTGTTCTGTCTGTGGGGTGGAGTACAGAGTCCACAGTCAGCTCCTGGTGTTCTGTCTGTGGGGTGGAGTACAGAGTCCACAGTCAGCTCCTGGTGTTCTGTCTGTGGGGTGGAGTACAGAGTCCACAGTCAGCTCCTGGTGTTCTGTCTGTGGGGTGGAGTACAGAGTCCACAGTCAGCTCCTGGTGTTCTGTCTGTGGGGTGGAGTACAGAGTCCACAGTCAGCTCCTGGTGTTCTGTCTGTGGGGTGGAGTACAGAGTCCACAGTCAGCTCCTGGTGTTCTGTCTGTGGGGTGGAGTACAGAGTCCACAGTCAGCTCCTGGTGTTCTGTCTGTGGGGTGGAGTACAGAGTCCACAGTCAGCCCCTGGTGTTCTGTCTGTGGGGTGGAGTACAGAGTCCACAGTCAGCTCCTGGTGTTCTGTCTGTGTGGTGGAGTACAGAGTCCACAGTCAGCTCCAAGTGTTCTGTCTGTGGGGTGGAGTACAGATTCCACAGTCAGCCCCTGGTGTTCTGTCTGTTGGGTGGAATACAGAGTCTGCAGTCAGCTCCTGGTGTTCTGTCTGTGGGGTGGAGTACAGAGTCCACAGCCAGCTCCTGGTGCTCTGTCTGTGGGTTGGAGTGCCGAGTCAACAGTCAGCTCCTGGTGTTCTGTCTGTGGCGTGGAGTACAGGGTCCACAGTCAGCTCCTGGTGTTCTGTCTGTGGGGGTGAGTACAGAGACCACAGTCAGCCCCTGGTGTTCTGTCAGTTGGGTGGAGTACAGAGTCCACAGTCAGCTTCTGGTGCTCTGTCTGTGGGGTGGAGAACAGAGTGCACAGTCAACCCCTGGTGTTCTGTCTGTGGGGTGTAATACAGAGTCTACAGTCAGCTCCTGGTTTTCTGTCTGTTGGGTGGAGTACAAGGTCCACAGTCAGCTCCTGGTGTTCTGTCAGTTGGGTGGAGTACAGAATCCACAGTCAGCTCCTGGTGTTCTATCGGTAGGGTGGAGTACAGAGTCCACTGTCAGCTCCTGATGTTCTGTCTGTGGGGTGGAGTACAGAGTCCACAGTTAGCCCCTGGTGCTCTGTCTGTTGGGTGGAGTACAGAGTCCACAGTAAGCTCCTGGTGTTCTGTCTGTGGGGTGGAGTACAGTGTCCAAAGTCAGCCCCTGGTGTTCTGTGTGTTTGGTGGAGGACAGAGTACACAGTTGGCACCTGGTGTTCTGTCTGTTGGGTGGAGTACAGAGACCACAGTCAGCCCCTGGTGTTCTGTCTGTGGGGTGGAGTACAGAGTCCATAGTCAGCTCCTGGTGTTCTGTCTGTTGGGTGGAGTACAAGGTCCAATGTCAGCTCCTGGTGTTCTGTCTGTGGGGTGGAGTACAGAGTCCACAGTCAGCTCCTGGTGTTCTGTCTGTGGGGGTGAGTACAGAGACCACAGTCAGCCCCTGGTGTTCTGTCTGTAGGGTGGTGAACCGAGTCCACAGTCAGCTCCTGGTGTTCTGTCTGGGGGGTGGAGTACAGTGTCCACAGTCAGCTTCTGGTGCTCTGTCTGTGGGGTTGAGAACAGAGTTCACAGTCAGCCCCTGGTATTCTGTCTCTTGCTTGGAGTACAGAGTCCACAGTCAGCTCCTGGTGCTTTGTCTGTGGGGTGGAGTACAGAGTCCACAGTCAGCCCCTGGTGTTCTGTCTGTGGGGTGCAGTACAGAGTCCACAGTCAGCCCATGGTATTCTGTCTGTGGGGTGGAATACAGAGTCTACAGTCAGCTCCTGGTGTTCTGTCTGTTGGGTGGAGTACAAGGTCCACAGTCAGCTCCTGGTGTTCTGTCTGTGGGGTGGAGTACAGAATCCACAGTCAGCTCCTGGTGTTCTCTCTGTTGGGTGGAGTACAGAGTCCACAGTCAGCTCTTGGTGTTCTGTCTGTGGGGTGGAGTACAGAGTCCACAGTCAGCCCCTGGTGCTCTGTCTGTTGGGTGGAGTACAGAGTCCACAGTCAGCTCCTGGTGTTCTGTCTGTGGGGTGGAGTACAGAGTCCACAGTCAGCTTTTTTAATATGGAACGTTTCACAAATTTGCGTGTCATCCTGCGCAGGGGCCATGCTAATCTTCTCTGTATGGTTCCAGATTTAGTATATGTGCTGCCAAAGTGAGCATGCTTCCCTCTTTCTTAATCCTTCTCATTCTATCTCTCCTCCTTTGAGTTATTCTACAAACCAACCACTTGCCTCCAAGCCTGCTTTTGGGGGAGGCTGAAAGATAGACAGTGGGAAAATCTGTGTGTATTAGAAAAGATGCATTATGTCTGCAGATTCCAGTCTTCTCGGCCTAGACTTGTTAAATCTGGAATTCATACAGTCATGTTACATACAAGAACATGTCATCCTTGATATTATTCCAGGAGTAAGGTTCTTACGACACCCCCCCGCCCCATAGGGATGGAGGCTAATGCTCAAGGCGAGCTCCTCACGGCCCCTGCACGATTGATGCCCAGAGCTAAGGGGACTTCTGTTCTGCACAGCCCTTGTGGAATGCCTGCTGTGCCAGCCTGCACAGACACAGGAACGCTCTGTGCTCTCACCCAACCTCGGGCTCCATACCATTCTTGGTCTTCTTTCTGCTAGATCCAGAAGACCAGAACATGCTGGGCTCCGGCAGTCCAGCCCTCTGCCTTCACTGGGAATGCTTCTTCTTGGCCCCAGGCTCAGTTCCTGCGCCCCCCCCCGCCCCCTCCAGCACAAATGGTGTCCCCACAGGCTCTGACAGCTGGAGAGCCAAGGGACAGGAAATTGAAAAACAGATACAAAATTGAAACCACCATCCTAGGCTGTGCCTGTGGTGACCCCAGTAACTCAGAATGCCAGAGAGGACGGTTGAGGAGGGCTGTTGAGAGGTTGAGCGTTAGAAGCCAGCAAGGGCTACCTAAGGAAACAGTATCTCAAAAACAACAACAAAAAATGTGCCTTTGTGGGTTTCCACAGGCCCTCTTCCTTGGTGTTAGGAGGTTGTGGCTGAACTGGATATGAGCTTACATGCATGATTTAGCTCAAGTGTGTGTAGGTCGCAGCCACCTCTTGCAGTTTCCAAGAACACTGACTCCCACACAGCTGAGTGAAGGTTGTTATTCTTCACCCACAGGCCAGACATGGCTGTGCACAAATGGTCTAGCTTTCACATGCTGTGTCCTGAAATTGAAGCTAACAGTGATTTAGAGTAAAATGCAGAATTGTTGGCCCATGAATTAATACCGTCCCTCTTGTGTGTGGCGTGTGGTGTGTTGTATGTGTTGTGTTATGTGTGTGCTGAGTTGTGTGTGTGGCATATGTACTTGTGTCTGTAGCTGTGTGCATGTGTCCTGCCCATTGTAACAATCTGGAAATAAGGATGAATACAGAATCAATGAAGTGTTGGTGTTACTCTGCTCAGTGCCTGAAGAGACATGGCGAAGGCAGCAGAAGCTCACGCTGTACAGAACACCATGAGCTGACTGTGGACTCTGTACTCCACCCCACAGACAGAACACCATGAGCTGACTGCGGACTCTGTACTCCACCCCACAGACAGAACACCAGGGGCTGACTGTGGACTTTGTACTCCACCCCAGAGACAGAGCACCAGGAGCTGACTGTGGACTCTGTACTCCACCCCACAGACAGAACACCAGGAGCTGACTGTGGATTCTGTACTCCACCATGCGGAGGTCGTAGAGAGGTGGTTGACAAAGACCACCCTCTCCAGCTTCCTCGCCGCCGACAAGATCTTCACTCTGTCGGCCCACGCAGAGTGGGACTGGGGAGAGTAAGTGCGCTGCCGAACCGAAAGTAACCACGGCAGGAGTCGAGTCAGAGTGTTACAGCTCAAGCTCTCTTTATTGAGGTTTACAGAGGCTTATAAACTGTGCCGGCTTCCCTACTGGGTATGTGTCTCTTCCTAATTGTCTTTTTAGGAGGCTTAATTTACAAGTCCCTAATTGATCCAATCCCTTCCCTTCCTAGCATAGTACCTAATCATGTTGTAGTAGAGTATAAGCCTGGAATGTCCTGTGGGCTGGAACATCCCGTGGTTCCTGTAGTTAACGAGCATCCTGTTTATCTTACGAGGAGGAAGTAAGGAGGGGAAGGGCAGGATGAAGATAAGCCTGGAATGTCCTGTGGGCTTATCTTACGATGGAGGAAGTAAAGTGAAACTAGCCTTCCTTGCTCGATGGGCGGGGGTGAGTTCACGAAACTCTAGCACAGGCTTCTTTTGTCCTTCAGGCCTATCTTTTTGGCTATTCCATGCCATCATCTCCCCCTTTTTGTTTTCTTTGGCATAGCTCCTGTCTTATTGGGTAGGCTCTTACCCGTCTTTGAGTAGATAGCAGCTTTGGCTATCCCCCTGTCTTAGGCTGGCTGACCCAAAAAGCCCTTTCCCGTCTTTGGAGTCTGATGCTGCCTTTTGTAGGTATTGACGAGGGGGAGGGGCTCATACTTTTCTAAGGCCATTAA
>VZQC01013986.1:362417-517758 GCA_009823505.1 Rhizomys pruinosus | reverse complement strand
AAAAAAAAAAAAAAAAAGAGGGAAAGGCTGTTTTCAATGAAGAACAAGGTCTTGGTCTTCGTAGGGATTTTATGAAAACAATTTTAACAGTTCTTAGGACTGTCTGAACATCAAGTGGGATACATCTATCCCTATACTTCCAAATATAAACAAACATCTGATAACACCAATTTTTGGCTAACTAGGGAAAGACACATGCATGAGAGAAGATTCTTTTCCCCAGAGGTGCATGGGCCACATAGAGGGTGGACAGGACTAACAGAGTCACCAAAGTCACCAGGAACCATTGCCAAACCTGCAGTATTTTTGTTTGTTTGTTTCATATAGCATATTATTTAAATTGTCTTGGCCCATAGAAATGATTGAACTTGCCCTTAAATCCAGTACCATAACATTGTGAGAATGTGAAGACCCTCCCTCCTCAACACATGCCCCCACTCGAAGTGACGATTCAGATGAACCTAATAGATTTAAGACTTAGAGGCTCATAGTAGAGGCACATCTTATGCTGCCTGGACCCTCTCCACCCCCTCAACACCCTATCATTCATTCTCTAAAAGTCTCACATTCCATGGATAAAGATACAACTTCAGAAGAGGTCCATCCATTCTTGAGCCTGGGAGCCTTGGCTTTTCCAAATTACATTCAGTTTCTACCCAGGAGAAATTCTTAAAGGAGCTGCTAAAAATGCATCTTTCTTTCTGTCCTGGAATAAGACCATAAAGGCTTTTTCCTATGAGAACCCATAAAACTCCTTTTGAGTGAAAGGAATGTGGTCCTGAACCATGTTTCTACCCTACCCTTTGCACAAAATACAATACCATGGAGAACCAATGCAGTTCCATTTTGTAAAAGTCCATATGGCTGAAAGCATTTCTCCCCCTTTGAATTTATTATATTTGTAATTTTTCTTTTATTTTAATGAATTTTGGTTAACATATGTCTTTCCTCACTATATTACAAACTGTACCAGCAGTCTGAATTGTCTGCATCTAATAGCCAGACATAAAAGTTAGTGTAAAACAAATGAATGAATAAGATCATATCTAAAAGCTAATTAATTTCATCTTAAATATTTGGAAGAAAAGAATTATAAGGAGAGTCAAGGGAATGAATGCCAAAGCCCAGAAAAGTGGTCCTCCCTGCCCCATCACAGCGCTGGTTTATGGTGGTCTGCTTCAGTGGGTTTGTTCTACATATGCCCTCAGCCCTCTTTGGCACCCCGACTTAGATGGCAATTCACTGTAGTGCTGCCCCCAGAACCACTCTTATTTCTTAATCCAGTGCTTTCTCTCACAAACATGGGCTTAACTGAACTTTGTCAAAGCAGTCCTTCACACTTAATGTTCCTGTCAAGAGATACCAAATTAGTTTACACCTTTCATTGAAAACTGGCACCTTGGGCTTATGCTTCTCTTTTGAAATTATGGCTTAGAACATCTCCTTGGGCTGCAGAGATGGCTCAGTGGTTAAGAGCACTGGCTGCTCTTGCACAAGACCTAGGTTTGAAACTTTATTTTATGTGTATAAATATATTGCCTACATGTAGGTAAGTGTACCCATGTTGTGTAGTGCCCACAAAGGACAAAAGTGGGAATCAGATTCCCTGGAATTGGAGATACAGATGGTTGTTAGCCACCATACGTGTGCTGGGATTTGAACCCCAGTCTTCTGCAAGAACAGCCAGTGCTCTTAACCACTGAGACATCTCTCTTGCCCCTAACTAAAATATTCAAAATGTTTCCTTTATTTCCACGGGAGCTGTTGGTGACTTGGCAGAATGATCATTCTGTGTTTTCATTAAAAATCATATTTTTTCTAATTTTATTTATTTAATCAGTAAGAATCAAGCTTCTACTTCTCAAGAACATGCAACAAAACCATGATGGTGGATGAGCATTTCCATGTCCTATACATGTAATAAACTAGAGTGTCTGTCCCCTTAGAGACTTCATGGGGTCCCCAAAATTATGGTCTGAATGTGGACTGTCTCCGACAGGCTCCAGTGTTGAATCTTTGGTTCCCAGCTGGTGGCTCTATTTTGGGATGATGTAGACACTATAGGAGATGGGGCCTTGTTGGAGGAAGAAGCTTATACTGGGATGTCTTTACCCAGCATGCATGGAATCTTAGCTGAAGCTCCAACAACCTCCCCAACCCTTTTTTTTTTCTGTAGTAAGGAAGTGTCAGCAATCAACAGTGCAGTTTCAATGGTCCCTTAAACATAGTCATAGCTGAAAACCTGCTTGGAGGACAATGTTCTACAACACAAACCCACCCAAGGCTGCACCTGCCCATCAGTCAAGACTGCACCTGCCTGACAACTGGGCTGGTGGACCCTTGGTTGGGACTGAACTGCAGCAGCACCAGCAGGTATTTCTCCACTGGCCACACCTGGCTGCTGAAAGAGCCACTGGCTGGGTGAGCCATCTCTACCCCCAGGAGAGAAATGCACACAGCATGCTGGGGGCGGGGAGTTGCCCACTCCTAGGACAAACATAATCCTTTTCATCTGCACTGTTCTTCTCTGTATCTATCAGTGGATGGATTGCCTGTGGTGTTCTAGCATGGGAGCCATAAGGAACAGTGGCATACCTAGTTCCAGCATCCCCCCAAGCCTAAATATTTGAAAACCGGTAATTGTGCAGTTCAGTGTGGGGTTTCCAGTCACCCTGCACAGACCTCACCTGAAGGCACCCTGGCTTCTTCATTGGGGAAGTGGCTGTTGGAGTTTCTGCTTCACAGGAGCTCCTTCCTCTACACCAGCCGACAGAGCAGGGCTCATCAACCTCCGGTTAGCACAGGCCTGTCTTGCCCAGTGACTGAGGCATTATATACACATCTCTCATCTCCAGTCCCCTAAGAAGGGCCTGCCACTTGGACAACATGAATTTAGCTGCCTGTCTCATCACCCACATCAGGATCAATGCTACTGCTTCCCCCAAACTCAACTCAGGTTCTGTCATATCCTGCTGACTAAGCCAAGTGCTGCAAGGTTTCCTTCCTGGGGAGGTGTCTGCTCTTTCTTCATGAGGTTTCAGAACAATTCCAAATGAGATTCCACCAAAGTTCAGCCTGAGGAACCAATGAGATTATCGGGCTCACTACAGGACATTATGGGGGATTGCCTACAGGAACATGGGTGATCCCCAATCAGTTGTGCAGGAAAGTCTTCACCATGGATGGAGCCATTCCCAATTCATCTCCTCCAGGCTGTGTTCTCTAGCACTCCCTGAAGCTCCAAGACAGCCATGTGCAATTGATGCAGAACTGTATGGCTAGAAAAATTTATGCAGAACTGTATGGCTAGAAGAAGCCACTGGATATCAGATTAAGGATGCAATGACCTTCCCTGCTCCTACAGCAGTCAACAGGCCCCAAAAGATGGATTCCTCAAGAAGGCACAGCTGACCTGATGAAGATGACAGGTGTTTGCTCAAGGACCTTGATCTCCAATAGGAGAACAGAAGAATAGGTTCTTTGCCCAGTGGTCTAGAATTCAAGCCTCTTACCATCCACTGGAGTAGTCTGTAATATGCTTAATAATATAGACTAGGAAAGTATTTTTTCCAATTTGGAAAATGTTCACACTTCTTACATGTGCTCATGCTTAATTTTTTTAATGAAATGCTAAATAACTTTACTATTCTGCTGGATACCAGGGAGACCATGTTCATGTAAGGGTATACTCGATTAACATGTTTGCATTATTCTTTGATTGATAACTTGCTTATACACTTACACATTTTGGATAGTAAGTAGTCTTCAATGAATAAAATACCTCAACAGAGAGTCTGTCACACAAAGTCCAATTGAGTGTAGCTGAGGCTGGTGCCTTTGCCAGGAATAGACTTACAAGTAATCTCCAGCTGTGATCTCTACAAGGGAAACCACCATTTACATATAAAGCTGCCCGGGCTACTTGCATTCCCAGAAAGATATCATCAATAGGTTCTTAGAAGAAAGGAGGGGCCAAGGCACATAGTGATCTTTAAAAAAATGAGAACAAACTCTACTATATAGAATGTAGTTCATTTTCCTTTTGTATACCAGATTCTAGGTCTTGAAGTCAATTGCACCACTTTTTAAAGAATAGCCCAGCCTTCTAACTTGTTCCATATGTTTAACATGCTTCATAAAATAATTCCACATTAATTTTCCCAGCCTAATGTTTAGATCATGACATCAGGGTTTTTTTCACCCTAAATTTTCATGATTTATTTTGGTGTCCATGTGAACTTGCTCTATAAATGTAAAAGGAATTTCTTTAGATTCCATTTTCCTGGACCATCTCCTGCTGCCTTATAGACCATCAGGCTTCCTGCCCACATAAGATCCCACAAAGCCATTGTCAAGCCCAGCTCTGCCAGCATCTATACAGTGGAGGTAACCTTTTACTGAGTAGGGAAGATTCAAATAATTATGTATAAAGCGTTTTAATCAGTCCCCAGCCTATAGTGTTCTGGTTTGCTTTGTATTGCTGTGGTAAAAACACTGACCAAAACCAACTTGGGGAGGAAGGGGTTTATTAGGCTTACATCACAGTCCATCATCAAGCCAAGCCAAGGCACAGGAACCCGGAGGACAGATCATGGAGGAATGTGACTTACTGGCTTGCTCCTCTGGATTGTGCTCAGCCTGCTTTATTTTTTCTAAATATCATTTTTATTTTATGTGTATACATGTATTGCTTGCATGTATTTAAGTGCACACATGTTGTACAGTGGCCACAGAGGACAGAACAGGGCATTGGATCCCCTGGAACTGGAGTTATGAGCAGCTGTTAGCTGCCATTTGGGTACTAGGATTCGAACCTAAGTCTTCTGCAAGAACAGCCAGTGTTCTTAAACACTGAGCACTCTCTCCAGCCCTGGCCTGCTTTCTTATGCAACACAGATCAACCTCCCCAAGGGTGGCACCGCCCACAGTGGGCCGGGCCCTTCCACATCACTCAACAATCAAGAAAATGCCCCACAGAAGTGTCCAAAAGGCCAATCCAATGGAGGAAAATTCTTCACTGAGGTTCCTGCCTTTCAGGAATGTCAGAGTGACAACTAAAGCTATACAGCACAGTTGACTCCTTGTCAACTTGAACCACAAACACATTGCTATTAAACCATAAACTTTTCTTTTCTTATCCTCAAGATCTCATGCTAATATTACAACACAGGACAGTACAACTGTAAAACTCCTACAGTCCTTAAAAGTTCAAAGTTTTTAAAAGTTCAAAATCTCTTTAAAAAGTCTCTTAAGTATGGGCTCCTATAAAATCCAAAACAAGTTAAATGGTGTCTTATTTCAAAAAGGAAGAATTGGGCACACTTGAGCAAAATTAAAGTCCACCAAAATAGCTCAAGGCTGGTGATCTGGGATTGACTCACAATCTTCTGGGCTCCAAAGAGTTTTGGCAGCTCCACTTCTCTGGCTCTGCCATCCTCAGCACACAGAGCTTGTCTCCACTTCTCTGGCTCTGCCATCCTCAGCACACACAGCTTGTCTCCACTTCTCTGGCTCTGCCATCCTCAGCGCACACAGCTTGTCTCCACTTCTCTGGCTCTGCCATCCTCAGCGCACACAGCTTGTTTCCACTTCTCTGGCTCTGCCATCCTCAGCTCACACAGCTTGTCTCCACTTCTCTGGCTCTGCCATCCTCAGCCCACACAGCTTGTCTCCACTTCTCTGGCTCTGCCATCCTCAGTGCACACAGCTTGTCTCATAGGCTCAGGTCACTCCATTCCACACCTGCCCTTGGTAGTCATCCCATGGTCCTGGCAACTCTAATATGCCAATGTCTCTACTGAAACTGAGGCTGC
This sequence comes from Rhizomys pruinosus, assembly GCA_009823505.1. Lineage (NCBI taxonomy): Eukaryota > Metazoa > Chordata > Mammalia > Rodentia > Spalacidae > Rhizomys > Rhizomys pruinosus. Next base: position 511,945 of record VZQC01013986.1, on the reverse strand, counting down.
ACCTTCACCAGTGGCCTCTCTTGGCCTCTCAGGGTGCAAAACCTCAGATTCTTTCCATGACCCCTTCACATTTTCAATTCCAGAATCTTGGACAAGTGACTTGGGAAGAATACAACATGGGTATCTGGAGAAGACAGTCTAGGCAGAGGAAGCAGTGGTGCATGGTGGTGGTAGTGATGGTGGTGATGATGTGAACAGGGTAGTGATGGTGATGATGACATTGAAGATGATGTTATCATAATGATGATAATAGTGGTGGTAGTGATGATGGTGATGATGGTGATGATAGTGGTGGTGATGGTTGTGATGGTGGTGGTGGTGGTAGTGATGGTGGTAATAGTGGTGGTGGTAGTTGTGGTGGTGATGGTGATGGTGGTGGTAGTGGTGGTGATGGTGATGGTGGTGATGGTGATGGTGGTGGTGGTGGCGATGGTGGTGGCGGTGGTGGTGATGATGATGGTGGTGATGGTGGTGGTGATGGTGATGATGATGGTGATGATGATGTTATCACTATGATGATAATTAGTGGTTGTGTGTGTGTGTGATGGTGGTGTGATAGTGGTGGTGATGGCGGTGATAGTGTGGTGGTGGTGGTGGTGGTGTTGATGGTTTTGATGGTGTTGGTGGTGGTGATGGTGGTGATGGTGGTGATGGTGGTGGTGGTGTTGGTGTGGTGGTGATGGTGGTAATGGTGGTGATGGTGGTGGTGGTGGTGGTGGTGATGGTGGTGATGGTGGTGGTGGTGGTGGTGATGGTGATGGTGGTGATGGTGGTGATGGTGGTGGTGGTGGTGGTGGTGGTGGTGATGGTGATGGTGGTGATGGTGGTGATGATAGTGGTGGCAATGGTGGTGGTGGTGGTGGTGGTATGAACATGCATGCATGTGCTGTGAGGAAGGGGAAATACCCAAAAGAGGTAGTAAGGAGTCATGAGAACACACCCTATACACATCCTAAGCCAGTTCTGAAAACACAAATGAGAATTCTTGTTTTTTTTTTTTTCTCTAGAAGGAGAGATGCACTAAGAACCTGCATTTCTAGGAAGTTTCTAGGAAGTTTCTAGGTAGTGCTCAAGGTTCTCTTCCTAGGAGATCCAAACTACTGTGTGGTTCACTCCAGGAAACTAAAGTCTCACCACAGAAAATAGCCTCTAAGTTTGTGGTTTTCCCCCAAAACCCTACAGTCAGTTGGACCCTGGGCCATGTAAAATTAATTCCAGTTGTTAGTGGCTTCTTCAAACAGTGTCTAAAGTCTCATCACTAAACAATTCTATTTACGTTGCCTTGTCTCCTTGCTCTCTGTATAAGGATATTCAAATAGTGGAAGTGCACTAACACTATTCATCCTATGGAAGGAAATACACGCCATCTTAATTCTATTCCTAAGTAGTTTTTAGTCCCTTATTTCTCTATTCCTTTTAACTTATTCCCTTCATGTAAAGTGCAATTTGTTTGGTGCCTATTTATTTAATCATTCTTTTTTTGTATTTTTTGTGTGTGCATGTATGGATGTATCCACATCAGTGAGTGTGGTGTATGTTCAGGTGTGTGTTGTTGCGTATGCCTGAGCATGCACATGTGCAGAGGCCAGGGGAGGACACTGGGTGTCTGCTCATATACTCAGCACCTCATTCCCTTCAGTCAAGGTTTCTCACTGAGTCCAGAGCTAGGTAGACAGCAAGCAAACCTCAGTGACCCTCCTATCCCATCTACAGGACTACAGTGACAGGTGTGTGCATGACACCCAGCCTTGCACATGAATGCTAGGATCCAAACTCAGGTTCTCATGTCTGTGCAGCAAGTGCTCTAACCCCCTAAACCATATCTCCAGCCCCAATTCATTAATTTTTATCAGATATTTAATGAGCGTCTGTTAAGTATTAAGCACCACTCTAGAACTTCAGATAGAGCCACACACGGGACCTTCTGGCTCCTCAAAGCTACATTTCCATTTCAAAAGAATAAGATAGTAAGATCATCTTTTGAGATAAAAAAATAAAGCAATCCAGAGAATCAGGAAAGGCTTTTCCCAGAACAGGAAGGAGAGTGGGAATGTCACACCCCGAACCATTGCAAACAGTATATGAAGGGCTCAGATACCGCGGTGAGCAAAGTACAGTGTGCCCTGATGGCATTGGGTGGCTGAGGAAAGGAGGTGACAAAGGGAAAGAAGGCAGGAGCTCATGCTGCTGTCACCGGCAGGGCCTGGGCACTTCTCTGCATCAGGGTTTTTAGGGAGAGTTTTCCGCAAGGGAGCAGCATGATTGGGTTTCCTCTGAGCAGACTCTCTCTGACCATCATAAATAGATTACAGGACCCCAGGGCTAAAAACGGCAACACAAGGAGGTGGACTGATGGGTCATCAGGCAGGACATGGGAGTGGCATCCAGGATGTGTTAGTGTTCTTGCTATGAAAAGAAAGAAACAACTTAAGAGAAGAATTATTTTGGTTCAGAGTTCCAAAGGGCTTAGTTCACCTGAAAGAGGACGGCATGGGGAGTTGACATTGATGGGACTGGAGGGCAGAGGTGGCTCACAGCTGGCAGATCAGGGGTAGGACTGAAAGCAGGCCTGGTTAGACCCTCGGTGCCCATCTCTAGCAGCCCACCTCCATAGCCACGTTTCCCATCCCAAAGGTGCCACAAGTTCCCCAAACCAGGCCACCAACTGGAGACCAAATGTTCCAACACAGGAGCCTATGAAGGACATTTCACAACCAACAGAAAATAACAGCAGAGAGATAACAAAACGAAGGACCCTGGGTAGAGTTGACAAGCTAGCAGTGAGTATTTGTTGAGGAATGAGATGTGGGGTGTGGAAGAAAGTTCTAGGGTGACTGTGAATGTTAAACTCCTTGCTGAAAGAAAGCTCTGTTTACTGAATTTGAGGAGGAAGTGGTCAGCAGGATAGATGAATCACAATTGGCCAGCATGCTGGAAGGAGGATATGAACTCTTGTTTCATCTGTATTGCAATGGTATTCAAAGACGCAGTATTGGGTGGAATTGCCCAGAGAGTGATAGAGAAGCCAGAAAGAAGGAAGAAGAGGGCCGAGGGTCAAGCCTCAGGAGCTCCAGCATTTGGAATATGGGATGAGAAGAAGGAAGGAGCAAGCAGGGATACCAAGAAAGAGCAGCCAAGGGGTAGGAGCACAATCAAGGGAGCACAGTGTTCTGGAAGCAAAGCCAGAATTGGTTTGCAGCAATTAAGAGGTAATGGACTCAAGAGCAGTTTGCACAATTTGCTTTCTGTTTGGGATACACACAATTTTTCCCTGGTAAAAATACACCATTATAGAATGGCTGAAGTTCAGAAAAGTACAAGGATGATCTGGGATGTCTCTCAGCTAGCAGACTATTCATCTAACACGCAGGAAACCCTGGTCTCTATCGCCATCGTGACCTAAGTGGGGCATGGTGGTCCATGGTTATAATCTCATCATTTGGGAGGTAGAAGCTGGAAGATCAGGAGTTCAAGGTTATTCTTAACTACATAGGGAGTTTGAGACCAAGTTAGAGTCTTGCCTCAAATGTGTGTGTTTGTGTGTCTGTGTCAGTACTGGATTAATACAGGTAAATGAAAACAATCCATATTGGCTACTATGCTCTATGCCTTCAAACCACAAGAGTTAAAATAGAAGGTACAGTTTACTTGGTGCTTGGTTGACTAACCACAGACCCAGCAAGTCCTTAATGAACAAGACACACTCACTTCCTAACTGTCCCTTTTCCCACAGTAAGGGAATAAACGTGTGCTGCTTGCACTGAGGGGCCAGGAGTCCTGCAGCCAAGCTCTGACCTGCTCAGCAAGGAGCCACACTCCGCTTTCATGGAGTCCTACTCAGCTCCGCTGACTTCTTCCTGTTTCTTTGTTGTTGTTTTGTCTGTTTGATTTTTCTGAAGAATATTGTCAAAACATATAAGCTTCCTGCATAGTCACCTGTGTGTCTGCAAAGGATGACTGACATGGGATAGCTCATCTTTCTTTTAAATGTAGTCAAAGTTTAAATTGTAAGCAACTCTTCAGAGCCTGGGGCTCCTGGCCCTAGTAAGATGTGGATGGTGCAGTTTTTGTCTGTTCCGTGCTTGCTTTCATCTCCGGGTTCTCTTAGTCTACCTCCCTTACTCCTGCTGATCTGTCCAGTTGCTCCCTCTCATTTTGTGAACACCCCCCCAGCCCCCTGTAATTGAAAACCATGCCATTCTTGGGGAGTTCTGAGCAGTCGTCATCTAATGTTGCTTTGATACTTTCTTGGTTCCTTGTTTGGAGAATTTCCATGGAATGAACACTGAAGCTATGCACGTTCTCTCTCTTTCCCCTTTAATATTTTCTCTCACTCTGTGTGTTTTCTTTCTTTCTTTCTTTCTCCTCTCTCTTTCCCTCTCTTTCTTAGCCTTTTACTTTCTGGGTTATTTTGTTCTTTTTTTCACATAAATTTATTTTATTTTTTTAACAAATCTAGACCCCACCCCACCAGAGCTCATGCATTCTGCCAAACATGCTTTTCATCTCTTTCCCAGTCTTTCTCGATATTCTCCATGTGGAAGTTAACTGTTTTGAGCAGCAGTTCACCGTTTCAGTCAGTTCTTCGACGCAGTCATTTCTGTTGTTGTTGTTGTTGTTGTTGTTGTTTCCAATATGCATCACTCCCAACTGCTTTGGACAAAAGCTCAGGGGGCCATACATAAGAAATACTTACAACTAGGTAATTGGCACTAGCGTCCACAGACGAGGGATACCATTCATCGTTTGTTTTTCCGGGACTGTGTTACTTCACTCAGCATGATGTCCTCTAGCTCCAGCCATTTTCCTACAAAGCTCATGATGTCATCTTTCTTTAATGCTGCATAGAACTCCATTGTGTAGATGTACCACATATTTCTCATTGAGGGGAATTTGGGTTGGTTCCAGCTCCTTGCTATTGTGAAGAGAGCTGAAATAAACATGGCCATGCATGTATCTCTGCGGTGGGGTGAGTCTTGAGGGTACATGCCCAGGAGTAGTATGGCTGGGTCGGGTGGCAAGTTCATTCCAAGTCTTCCAAGGGTTCTCCACACTGCTTTCCATAGTGGCTGTACGAGTTTACATTCCCACCAGCAGTGGATGAGTGTTCCCCTTTCCCCACAACCTCTCCAGCACTTGGTATCATTTGTTTTCTTGATCCTAGCCAGTCTTATTGGAGTAAGATGATATCTTAAAGTGGTTTTGATTTGCATTTCCTTAATGATTAGTGATGTTGAGCAGTTCTTGAGGTGTTTCTCAGACATCTCTAAATCCTCACTTGAAAGTCTCTTATTCGCTCTTTGCTCCATCTATTGAGTAGGTCAATTGTTTTCTTTTTTCTTTTGTTTTTGAGTAGTTTATATATACTGGAAATCAATGCGATTTGTCGATATTTCTGCAGTGAAGGTTTCCTCCCACTTTGTGGGATTTCTCTTTCACGTATCTTGATTGTTCTTTTGATGTCTACAGGAAGTTTTGTAGTTAATGAGGTCCCATATGTCAATTGTCCACCTTAATCTTGTGCAGCTGCTTTGATTTAGGAAGTCTTTTTCCTATACGCCTATTCTTTGTAGTCTGCTGCCAACTTTTTCTTCTACCACCTTCAGGAGATTCGGGTTTCATTTGAGGTCGTTGATCCATTTCTGGAGTGAGCTTTTGATTAGTCGAGAGGTAGGTGTTCTTTTTATATTCATTCTTCTACAAGTGGTGATCCAGTTTTGTCCAACACCACTTTGCTGAAATGCTGTCCTTTCTCCATTGTGTTCTATGCGCCCTTGTCAAATATCAGATGCTGAAATTTATGTCGCTCAGTTTGGATCTTCGGTTTGTTCCTATGTCCAACAGTGTGCTTTTGTGTTGCCAGTACCAGGCTGTTTTTATGACTATAGCCCTGTAATAAATTTGAAGTTCTGGTTATGAGATCCCCCCTGTTAGCTCTAGTTTCATGGGTATGTTTTGTCTATTTGGTCTGTTTGTTTTTCCACAATGCATTTAAGGACTTTGTGTCCAATCCTTGGAATAAATCTCGTGGGGATTTTTGTTAGGGGATTGATTAAATCTAGTACAAAGTTTAGCTAGAATGGACATTTTTACAATGTTAAATTTTCCAGTCCATGATGCATGGATGGTTTTCCATCTCTCTATTCTTCTTCAATTTCTTTCTTTAAAGTTTAAAAATTTTTGTTGTAAGATCCTTGGTGTCTTTAGTTAGGTTTTTTCCTAGGTACCTTTATTGTTTTGAGGCTATGTGAGTGGGAAGGTCTCTTTGAATTCTTTCTACAATGCTGTTCTTGTGTTGAAAAAAAGAGGCCATTTATTTTTTAAGGGTTAATTTTGTATCCTGACACTTTGATGAAAGCTGTAACATTCAGATTTTTGGTGGAGATTTACATCCTCTTAAGAAAACAATCATATCATCAGCAAATAGGGATAGCTGACTTCTTCTTTTCCAATTATATCTCCTTTTAATTCCTTTTCTTGCCCTTAATTTGCCTCTACCAAGTTTTCAAGCACTATATTGAAGGAGTGGTGACGGGGGCCGGTCCGTTTTGCCTGAGTTCCTACTTGAAAGGGATAAGTTTTTGTCATTTCCCCTTTTAGGATGATATGCTGGGAGTACCTGTATATGGCTTTATTTACATTTGAGGATGATCCCTCCAATCCAATTCCTCCTTAGGGCTTTAAGTCATGAAGACTGCTGGATTTTGTCAAAAGGCATTTTTCAGGCATCAAATGAGGATGTGTGTGTGGTTTTTGTCTTTCATTCCATTTATGTGTTTGATAATAGTTTATTGATTTTCGTATGTTGAACCCATCCTCGCCATCTCTGGTATTGATCAACTGGTCATGATGGAGGTGATCTTCTTGATGTGGGTCTTGTATGCGATTTGCCAGTATCTTGTTTAGAATTTTGGCATCTGTGTTATAGGAGATGGGTCCATAATTCCCCTTTTAGTTAATCTTGCCTGATTGTTTGGTATTAGAGTGATCTGGCTTCATAGAAGGAATTTGGTGAGAATTCCCTCTTGGGATTTGTTTTATTCTTTTAAACAATGTTAGTCAAATAACAGGTTGTAGGTCTTTTTGAAATGTTATATCGAAATTCTGCTGATTGAAACCGTCTGGGCCTGGTGCTTTTTTAGTGGGAGGTCTACTACATCCGTCAATGTCTTCAAATATTATGGGCTGTTTAAGCGTCGATCTCTTCTTGGTCGAGTTTTGGTGATTCCCAGGTTCAGATAATCATCCATTCTTCTAGGTTTTCAAAAACCCTTGTACAAGTATAGGCTCTTGGAAATATCCATATGATTCCTGGGCTTGTCGCTTGTCTTTGTTGATATTTTCTTTTCAGTCATGATGTTTATTTGGAGTTTTCCTTAATTTCGTTTTGCTTAACTGCGCTAGAGGTCTGTATGATCTTGTTTATTCTTTCAAAAGGAACCAACTTTTTGGATTCAACTTTATTTTTTTGTATTTTTTCTTTTTTCTATTTCATTGATCTCTGCTCTGATTTTTGTTATTTCTTCCGTCTGTTGCATTTAGGTTCATCGTTGTGCCTCTCAAGTGCTTTTAGGCACGCAGTGTTAGATCATTCACTTGTGCTCTTCCTGTTTTTCTAATGTAGGCACCCAGGGTATAACTTCCCTCTTAGAACTGACTTTTTAAGGTATCCCATAGTTTGTTGTGTTTTTGTATTGTCATTGTATTCCAGTCCAGGCAATGCTTTTTTTCTCTTTATTATCTTCCTTGACCCATTTCATTAATTCAAGGAGTTATTGTTTAGTCTCCAGTGTTCTTGTAGCCAGTAGGCTTATCCTGGTGTTGATGTGAGCTTATTGCACTGTGGTCTGATGAGATGCATGTAAATTATTTCAATCTTTTTGTATTTGTAGAAGTTTCTTCTGTGTCTCAATATTGTGGTTATTTCGAGAATTTCCATGGGGAGTGAAGTAGGAAAGTGTGTTCTCTGGTATTAGGGGGAATATCAGTAGAGGTCTATGAGGTCCATTGGTGTATCATCATCATTCAGTTCAGAGTCCTTTCCTGTTTTAATTTTTGTCCCTGTTACCTATCCAAAGGACTCAGTGGGGTATTGAAATCCCTACAAGTCTGAGTGTGGACTTGTGTCTGGAATTCCTTTTAAAGTTGGTATCAACCAGGGTTTGTAGACATTGTCGGAGATATCTGACAATCTTGCCTGCGTTAATTTGGTTCCCTCCTAGTTTAGGATATTATGGCTTCTATGGTCTATTACACTGATTGCCTTTGAAATTTCTGAAGTGACCAAATTTTTCACTTTGAGTTCAAAGATAAAGGCTCTGTCCTTCATTCTTTAAGACTTTTTGTATCAACCCTCTTGCCTTTTTTTGGTACCCAAATTTAGCTTGGAATATTTTTTCTCCATTCCTTTCACCTTTAGGTCGTGTGTTCTATTCCTTATGAAAGTTACAAAAGATGTTTCTTGTAAACAAGCATATGGACTGGTATTCTTGTTTGTTCCTAATCCTTCTCTCAGTCTGAGTCTTTTGATTGGGAATTTAGTGACAATCTAATATTTAGTTATTACTGATAGGTCTTTGTAGCTTTCCTTTGCCTTATCTTAATCCAATTGCACGGTTTTGGGTATTAGGTTTCACGTTCTCAGTTATTACTTTTTATATTGATCTTCTCTTTCTAGATCGCCCTGGGGATGGTTGCATTCCTTATTACTTCTGTTCTTTAATGCTTCCTCTAGTTCTCTGACAGGGTTGGTCCTTTTGGACATGTATTCTCTTACTCCTTTGTTATGTCCTATGGAAAGGTTTTTCTCTCCTTTTCAAGTTGATAATCGACATTTTTGCCAGGAGGTATATGTAACCTGAGGTTGGCATCCTATTGTCCTTATAACACTGGAATGCTTTGACTCCACGTTCTTTTCTATTTCATGTTTGCATTTGAGAAGTCCAGTTTGTAATTCTTATTATGGTTTCATCCCTTATAGCGTACACTGTGTTTTTCTCTTGCCTGTTAGAGGTTTTGTATTCTGGTTTTGGGTTGTCTGCCTTTACCTATGATGTGGCCATGGAGAATTTCGTTTTGTCTTGCTATGAGTTTGTATGTATCTGTTTTCGTTGTTTTTGCTTTTTTTAGTCTTGCTTTTCTTACGTTGGGCGTTTCAATCTATTTTCTAGTTGAGAGTATCTGATCATCCAAACCATACTCTTTTGATTCGCTTCTCCTTCCTCTACAATGATGCCAGAGGTTCGGTCTCTTTCATAGTGTCCCACATTCCTGTGCGTATGCCACTTTATGTTGCAGTTTTTTAATTTTTCATAATCTTTCCTTGATGTTTTAGTTTTTTGTGTTATACTTCACAGGGCTGATATGTCGTTTGTTCTAACTTCTCCATTTTCTCCGCTTCTGAAGTCTTGTGTCACTCCTTCCTCTGACGGGCCAATGAGCGTTTGATTCATCCTTTTCATTTCCTCTTCTATGCTTTCTCTTAGTATTTCTACTTACTTTGGAGCTTCTCAATCTCTAACTCTTCCTGTAGCTCTTGCCTTTCGCTGATTTGGTTTCCTATCTTTTTCAAAACATAGCAGGGAAGCGTTTTCCAGTGTTTCCAGTTCCTTCTGGAGTTTGTCATTCTCTCTCTCTAGGTCCTTCTTGAGTTCTTCATTCTCTTTTCTTAGTTCTTTGATTTGCTCTTTATAATGTTGTAGTTCTTTAAATATGTTCCCAATTCTGTTTCTGATATCTGTGTCCTGGGCCATCCCCATGGGGATCCTACTGTAGGAATCTTCCATAGGGTTGGTAGAGCTTGATGGGGGATTTTCCTGCCCCTTTCCTGTGTTGTCTCTTCTTCGTGTTCCTGGCATATGACCTTCTCCTTGCCTGTATTCCAATGTAGGTCCTAAATGCCTCTTCACTGTGTTGAAGGCTTGCTTTGCTTCCCTCCTTCCCATACCTTCGTAATATCAGTTGGGGGGTGGGGGGGGTGGGGGGGACGTGACGGACACGACCGACTGTGGGCAGGCACTTTAGCCTGAGCCCAGGCACCTGCGCTCGCCTGAGCTGGTCTCGGGAGATCTCAGATTGAGACTCCCACAACCCTGCTGGGAGGATAACTCCGCCTCCACAGCCATAAAAGCCAACCAAGCCAAAGATGACTGGATTAACGGATTAGCTAGATGAAATCAATCAACAATCAGCCTTGCTGAAGCACTCAGCTGCTGTCCACCTACCTGTGCTTGCCTGAGCTGGTCTCGGGAGGTCTCAGATCCTATTTTCTTCTTTTTATACAAATGGTCCTGACAGCAATTCTGAGTAGGCCACCCTTATTTAAAGATATGTGACTTTGAAGACTTCATGAAAATTTTATCTTAGAATTGGTGTCTGGAATACTCATTTCTCTGTGAAGACATCACATATGTCTTGGAAGAAAACATGAGTCTAAACACACTTAATGTGGCTTTCAGGTGTTGGTATGACTTTCATATTTTATACTTCATCATCTCAACACACACCTTTAGAAAAATTTACATAATGCCAAAAGATAGCAAACAATCAACTCTCACCTTGAAAGAGATGGGGAAAACACATTAAATGTGTACTAAAAAGGTGGATGCCAAGAATACACTTTAACAAATTCTAATTATACCCTACTTCTTGGCACCCATTTCTCCTTGAGGAACCTAGGAATATTCCATCTGGATTTTTACATTTCCCAGAAATGTATGTGTTTGAAAAAAGAGTCTGACATGCCCACACATCATTAAAAATCCTTTCCCCAAACACTTTCAGGAATTGTGAATGGTATAAAGAAGAAACATCAAATGTACATGCACAGGCAAATGCCTACACATGTGCACATGTTTAAACATACATGTTCACAAACATACAACATGGTAGCACCATTATTTGTCATTCTGTTGCTACATACAAATTTTGGTATCGTTTTCAGGGTCTTCAAGTTTTTCTCTATGACTGTATCTTGGTCCCATGTGTGTGTCTGTGCACACAGGTGTGAGTGTGCACAGAGGTTGTGTGGTCTCTCATCAGTCCTCAGCAGCCATCCACTTTGTCTCTGAAACAGTGTCTTGCTGGCCTGAAATGTCACTGAGTAGCTGGATTAGCTGTGTCCTGAGCCCCAAGAATCCTCGAGTCTCTTTCCTGCCTCCCCAATGCTGGGCCACAGCCATGCTCAGCCTTTTACACAGGTTCTAGGGATCCAAACTCAAGTCCTCACACTTCACTGGCTGAGCCACGTCCTCAACCTATTTTTTTGTAATTACTTGTAAATTATTTGTAGCACTAGCAGATTTTGCATTAGATGATTTTTGACATTCAAATATAGAAACAGCTGTTCCATTTCCTGGCGACCTCTGGGCTCCTTATTCATGAACCCCACAATCTTAGGAAAATCACCTTTATCTTCAGGGCACTCAAAGACTCAGAGAGAAGAGATGTGGCTGTGCCAAGAACAAAAGGAGTTCTTGGTGGATTGAAGGCACAGTTGCTAGAGTCTCGGCCCTGGTTGTACATAGTACCCTTGGGACATCTTGTTAAACAGAGCTCTAGGCCCCGGCTCTAGAGCTCCTGATTTGGTGGGTCCAGGCAGGGCTCGAGAATTTGTATTTCTAGCAAGTTTGTTGGTGAGGCTGATACAGGTGGTGCGGGATCCACACATTGAGATTCACCACTAGAGCACTGGATCCTGAAAGAGTGGTCAAAATCTAGGGAGTAGCTGGCGAGGTGAGACTCAGAGGATAAAATGTACAAATCTAGAACCTTGAGTTCAACCCCAGATTGGGATCTGGGGACCCCATAGTGGAAGGAGAGCAAAGCTTCCTGACAGCTGTCCTGGGACTTCCACATGCTCAGTCCTAGACATGTTCACCCACACACAGGAACACATGTACACAAACAGAGAGATAGGCTACATAGGAAAACACATCCTACTCCAGTGAAAGAACACATACGTAATGTGAAGAAACACATATGTAACGTGAAGGCCAGTGTATTAGCTTTCTGGGGCCACAATAACAAAGAGGGTAGACTGGCAGCTTAGGCAGCAGGCACCAGTTGGCTCTCAATTCTAGAAATGGAGAAGTCTTAGCCCAAGATGTCCACAGGTGGCTTCTGCCTGAGCTTTTCTCTTGCTGCTTATGTTTACCATGGACTTCCCTCTGAGTATGTCTATATTTTAATCTCTTCTTATAAGGACATCAGCTCTGCTCAATTAAGGCCCAACCAAATGACTTCATCTTCACTTAATTACCCCCTGACAGGCCCCCACCTCTTCCAAGCAAAGTGGTACAAACCTATACTCCCAGTACCCAGGAGGCTGAGGCAGGAGGATCACCAGTTCAAGGCTCATCAGTTTCAAGTTAGTACATAAAATCTTGTCTTATAAAAGGAAATGTAAAAGTCTGTTTCCAATTCTGAGGTCCTGGAGTTAGAACTCCAACATATGGTGCAATTAAGTCTATAACATCTCTAAGGCACTGAGAGTGTGAGCAAGCTCGCCAGCAAAGTGAAGCAGAGACGGCCGAAGAGACCCACGGGAGAGTCATGTGCCACTCCGCAGAGTGTGTCTGAGGATGCAAAGTCACAGCAGGAGTGTGTCCTGGAGGGCATGCAGGACTGCAGCAAAGAAGCACAGCTGAGGGAGATTCGTTCTTTTCATCACTAAAGCATTGTTGCAGAACATATCAAATTACATTTCAGTTTAAGCTAAATTTAATCAGTTAAAGCCCACAGTTTTTAAGTTGTATTGGTGGTTTGTTGGTGGGTTTCTCCATTTCAGTAGAGTGAAACAGCCTAAAATCTGGAACTCAAACCCGTAAGCTTCCACAGAATTCTGGAATAGGATTTAGCAGCCTGGCATGATTGACAGTCATGGGTAATTCCTCACAGAAGGGGCTATGCTACTGTCTTCATTTCTTTACCCATTGCTGTGATGAAATACTCTGGCGAAAGCAACTTAAGGGAGAGAAACTTCATTGTGACCCACGGTTCAAGAGTGCAGTCCATCAAGGCAGGAAGGCAAGGCAGCAGGAATTTGAAGCAACTGGACATATACATCACAGTCATGAAGCAGAAACCAGTACTGGCCCTGCTCAGCTTCCTCAGTGAGAGAGCAGTGCCCACCACAATGGTGAGTCTTCTCACCTCAATTAATGCAAGCATGATATTCTCCCAAAGGCATGCCCACCTCCCAGGTAACTGTAGACTCAGCCAAGTCGACAGCATTAACCATGAGTGCTAGACATCACAGGATGCAGAACTGCTGTCAGGTCCCTCAATCCAAGGTGACAGTAGCACTTGTCTCAACTTGTGACAACCAAAAAAGCCTGTAGACAGTGCCAAATGCTCCCAGGTAGAACATGAGAGAAAACTCTTCCATTTAAGAACCAGGCTCCATAGTTTCCATTTCATAATCTCCATACACATCAGCCCCATCACAATCTTATGAATCAAGAGGCATAAGCAGTCCTGATTGATTTTTTAAATCATGAGTTCATTTATATCTGCTTGAATTCAAATACCTAAGGACTCTCTTCATATTCCCAGACCTGTGCCCTTTCACGATTGTCTGAGGCTCTAGACTGTAAGGACAGTCCTGTCCCTGTCACTACAGGTGACTCTAAACTCCAGAAATCTGACTTCTTGACTATCAGAGCTGCTGAAAACATCTCGGCTTCTGTGCCCAGAGGACCAGACTGTTTAGCATGAAGAGAGGTGCTCCTGGCCCTGCTTGGGCCTCCCTCAACCACTCTCCCTACCGGCAGCTGTCAGGCAACTTAAAACTGATGGAGTGTGACAAGCCATCCAGCCCTCTGCAATTTACCAGCCAAAGCACAGTGTGGTAGCCTGTCAATTATCATCACCATGGTGCCAGACTGATTTTGGATCATTCATCACGTACATGAACCACTTTACTTCAGCAGGGGAATCCCCCGTGGGAGTCACAGTCCTGCCTGCTGCTTTGCATTCCCTTCTTGAATACTCCTTGATGTCAGAGGCATTTGCTTCCAAGGAAGCAAGTAAATAAACAGCCTGCCTGGAGGTACTCAAGGAAACGGTGTGAAAGCATGACTGGCTAGGCAGAGAGAGGGTGCTCACTCAGCCTTCCATGTCACAACATTTACAGAGTACCTACACCATGTCCTGGTTCAGGCTGGACACAGGATACTCATGATGCATGCAGCATGGTCCATGCCCTTAAAGATCTCTCTCTCTCTCTCTCTCTCTCTCTCTCTCTCTCTCTCTCTCCCCCCCATGTGTGTGGGGGTGCACATGTATGTGTATGTGGAGGCCACAGGTCATCAGTTGTCGTCCTTCATTATTCAATACCTTACTTTTGAGCTCTCTCACTGAATCAGAAGCTGCTAGTTCTGCAAGACTGGCTGGCCAGTGAGCCCAGAGATCCTCTGTGTGACTCGCTTTGTCTGCTGTTACCATCCAGAACTCCAGTCCTCATACTTAGATGGCGATTGCTTCACCAAGTGAGCCACCTACCTAGCCGTGGCATTCTCTCACACAATATATTTAATCAGTTAACTATAATACGATGATGCTCCACAGAAAGGAAAATAAGAGACCCTGTTGGGGGCAGAAATGTCCTGGATAAAACTTCAATGACACTCTGTTTCATTAAATCATTATCTGAGCGGCTCTGCCTGCCTGTGAATCATTCTCCCTTGGGAGAATCCATTCGATTCTTCTTCCTGTAATCAGTCAGTCACGCCCTATGGGCTCCCCATCCTCCATGCAAGGTCAGACTGGAGGGAATCACTGGCCACGTTTCTGCATTCTTCTTTCAACACAGTCTCCATTTTGCCACACTTGCTGACCACTGACCTATCCCCAGTGCTTCTTCTCTATTTGTTTTCATTCCATTCTTTCTGCAGCATGCACCCATTCATTGAACTTAGCTCAATTATTAAATGCCCACTCTGGTGGACAGTTCTCTGCTTTTATGTCTCAGATTCTCTGGGATGAGTTTGCACCCTTTCAGCCAAGACACACTGAGAAGTAAACAGAGCCAGACATTTTATTTCTGATCCTGCTAATTCTGCTTTCTTGTGGCTCCAACAACAACTCAGGTGAGATGTCAACTGGACTGGTTTAAAGCCTGCCTAAATGAGAGAGAAATGCTAGTGTTGACTTATTTCATCCTTTCAGTGCAAACAGCAACATTGTTCCAAAGCTGCACTGCACAAGGTGCTACAATTGATTTGGAGTTTAAATTAATTAGAAAGGAGCAGAGGAGAGCCAACAGTAGCAGGAGCAAGTTGAATCAGTCAGTAGTTTATTTGGCCACAAATAAATGCCAAGGTAAACCTGGAGCAAATAAAGCTAAATGTTTAGAAGCTCATGTTTCATGAGAGGGAAGAAGCATGTGACCTGCACTTACTGAAATTCAAGAGCAACTCAATGTATGACTTAGCAGTGATCTGATCAGATCACCTCAAAACATGAAAGGTTCTCCCCACCCACCCAGCTTTGCTAGGCAAGGGAACTGCAGAGAGGAAAGGGCCCCTTCCCCAGCCCTGGCTGGTCCAGTCCTGCACACACACAATCAGCCTAAGCAATGCAAGTGTTAGATGCATCTCAGGAGGCTGGGGAGGAGCTCAAGAGAACAGTCCCCTTGGTCATTTACTTTTCCAGCTGAGTTTTTTCTTTCTCTCTGTCATCACCACTCAACAGCCATGGGTATACTCCAAAATGAAAGATCACCATGTTCACCTCTTGCTTGCTACATGCTTGGTCTGCTCCAATCAAACCGGTGTATCTGTCGTTTTTGATCCCTTAGACTGCCAACTGTGCTTGTCCGTGCTTGACGTCCATGTGTAGACAGGCTCTGCACACTTCTAATGCTTACGAAGACCCATGAAGTACATCTTTTTCTCATCATTTTACAGATCAGGAAACTGAGGCTTGGAAAATGTAATGAGTTAGCCCACAATCAAGGTGAGATTTGAGTCAAGGTCACTGTGACTCCCTGTGCCCTGAGCCTTCCTGCCAGCATGCATCTCTCTGCTTGGTGTACCCTCTACATCCTTCCGGAAAGGCCATTCCTGGCCACTCCCATTGCTCTTCCTGACCCCTCGAATCTCAGTTTAGTCTGTCTGTATCAGAGCTCAGCAGAGCCTTTGCAGAAACCGATTGCTCCCTGGATGCCGTGGTGCATCTTTGCTGGGCATTTAACAGAACAACCATCTGTTGCTGATCTGTTCTGCAGCAGGGGTTAGAAGCCAGCATAAGCTGTTTAGCCACTGAATAGTCACACATTTGGAGTCTGTAATCTTTTTTGCTGAGATATGTGATGGCAGAAGAGGATCGTTTCATTATTTACTATCTCTCCAGGGCCTAGGACAGTAACTGACTGTCAGTGGTGCTTGATATATTTTTGTTGAATTAATAGGTATGTAAAGGGTGAGATAAAAGACCTAAAAAGAAGAATCTTATGAAAGGAATGTTTCATGAAGAAAAATTAATCTCAAAATCTGGGGGTGTAGCTTGGGTGGTAGAAGGCTTGCCTAACATGCACAAAACCCTGGGTTTGACTCCCAGCACCACATAAATTAGGTGTTGTAATCCCAGCACCCAGGGGATAGAGGCAAGCACATCAGAGGTTCAGTGCTATCATTGAGTCTGAGGCTAGCGTGAGCCTTGTTTAAAAAATAAACAAATACATTTAAAAAGATTCAGTCCAGCACAGTAGGTCATAGTGGGCAGTGGGGAGTTTGAAGTGCCACCCAAAACACTTGGCTCCCATTGATTCCAGCCCCATCATAATCCTACCCAAGAATTTTAGTAGAGGTTAGCTCAAATGCCTGGACCTTAACATCTAGGAAGCAAATAAATAAGAGTTCTTGTCATTAAGAGCTCTGTAAAACAGAGAAGACACAAAACAGTGCTTGCTGTCAGACCAGGCAATAGACAGAACAATGCGTGATCGTGAAAAGCATTGTTCCTCATGAGCGAGGGAGATATCTAGGAGGCAGGATCCAGGAGACAGGCGATGGAAAGAAAGCACAGAGGCTGAGCTGCAAGTCCACACTAACCAACACACACAAAAAGATGCACACTCATGCCAGCGAGAACATCCACGAATATCTAAAAGTGAGAAAGACCTCAGACTCTGCAGATAGCCAGAGACCTCTAGTTAAGGCCTGATGAGACTCCAGACTCTGCATAATAGACAAATGTTGGTTAGCTCAAGGGAGATCCTCCCACAGGGCTGCCTGAAGCCCTGAGATGCCTGAAGCAGGAATAGCAAACCTAACTACACAGAGTGTGCATTCTTGGTTTGAGTATTCATTCACTAGTGTGTCTTTTTTCTCCATGTGACCTGGGGACACTCCAATTAATCCAATGCATGACTTGATTTCTGTATAGTTTGTAATCATGTGTAATGGGAGACATTCATTTTGATGTCCCCAAATCTTGGCAAGATGTTATTCAGTAAACATTACTAAATAAGTGTTTGACATGAAGATGATAATGGTGATATTAATCTGTTTGGGGTCTTTTCGACCTTTAGTCCCAGCCGGCCTAGAGCTCACTATGTAGACCAGGCAGGCCTTGAACTCACAGAGATCCACCTGCCTCTGCCTCCCAAGCGCTGGGATTAAAGGCATGCGCCACCATGCCTGGTGCTATGAATCTTAAGAGATCACTGAACACCAGTTTTATCATGCAGTTATTAATGTTGAAATTTTTAATGTTTTGCTTCTGCTTTAAATATCTTAGTCACAGTATGTTCATTCTGACAAATCATGATACTTTACAACTCAAGGAACCTAAAAAAGATTTGTATTTTTCAAAAGAGCCTCAGTACAAATTCCATTGGCTTCAAAAATGACACTTAGGAATTCAAGGTCAAGTAAACTTGCCAAAACCCACATAAACAGAGTCCCCTAGACATCACGAAACAAAGCAGAGAGATCAACCTTCTCCAAAAGAAAACAAATGAAACATGAAAACAATCTGACCCCTGCAGGGGCCCACTTGTCTTCCTGTAGACTGTGAGATGCACCTAAAGCAACAAGCGCCTATCGGTCCCCGAGTTGCCAGGAAACGGATTCCCCCTTCTGTCCTTGAGGCTATTCACCAGGCTGAGAAGGCTGATAGTCAAAGCCTGGTGGGAGAATTCAACTCTTTCTTCCATCTACCTGTTTTTATTCATTGATAAGTGAAAGCATGCATATTTATTATGCTACCATGTTTAGCATGAGGCTTTGAAATATGCACATGCACACATCATGGATACATTGAACATGAACATGTATATCACATAGACACTGAGAATGTGGGACAAAGGGAAACCTTATATCCTGCTGGTAGGAAGCTAAATTAGTAACTAGCATAGCCATTATGGAAAATAGTAAAGGGATTCTTTAAATAATTAAAAATAGAAGTACATACAATCCAATGATTCCACTATGGAGATATGTATCTGATATATACAGATATATATCAAATAAAATCAGGTGGCAAAGAGATACCTGCAGTCTGGTGCTCGTTACAGCATTATTCACAACAGTTAGGATCTAGAACCATCTAACCTGACCACTAACTGTACAGAGATAATGTAGTCTATGTAGATAATTAAATATTATTCAAGCCACAAAAAGGGAAAAGTTGACTTTTAGTGACCCCTCACTTCCAAAGGATGAGAGAATGACATCCTAATCACAGATATTTCCAAATGGTTGGGCACCCTAGACTTAGAGTACTGGTGCTAATGGAAAGTAACTGCATTGGTGACTGGTCTCGCTGAGACAAGGTATCTGACCAAACTAACTTAAGAAAGGAAGGGTTTATTCTGGCTCACAGTCTGAGGGTGCCATCCATTGTGGTGGAAAAGACATGGTAGCTGGTGCTCAAGGCAACTGGCCATGCTGCATCCACAGTCAGAAAGCCAAGAGTGATGAGTATTTGTATTCAGCTCAGTTTTCATTCAGCCTAGCACCCCAAACCATGGAATGGCATCATCCACGTTTAAGGAGAGACTTCTTACTCCAGTTATACTAATCTGGATAATCCCTCATAGACGTGTACAGAGATTTGTTCTCACGCTGATTCTGAATCCTAGCAAATTAATAATCAAGATTCACTATCACAACTTCACCCCTTGTCAACTTGACACCCAAACACATCATTTTCCCTCTTTTCCCATAGCCTCCTGGCCATCGCATAATGTATAATACACTCAGTCCAGTATCAAAAGTCTCCATAGACATTAACATTCGTACATTGTTGAAAAATGCAGAGTCTCTTCTAAGACTCGGGGAATTTCTTAGCTGTGAGCTCAGCACAATCAAAAACAAGTTACATACTCTCAAGTATTCCCAGAAGCGAAGAATGGGGGCATAGCTAGGAATTATCATACCAAAGCAAGACTAAAACCCAGCAAGGAAAATGCCAAGCCTCACAGCTCCATGTCCAGCACCCTGGGCTCACAGTGCAATTCACAGCGGGTTGAAAGGGCTTGGGTAAGTTCAGCTATCCGTATCTGTGACCCATGCCACATACAGCCTCTCTCAGCTGACTCTACTTCATGCCTTCAACTTCTCTCAGTAGCTATCCCATGGTTCTGGCATGTCCGACATCCTGGGGTCTCCCCTGAAACTTAATAATTACCTTACAGTGTCATAAAGTGTCCACTCAAGGCCTTCTTGCAGAATTCCAACTGCTACATATTGTCTGGCTTTGGGTCTTTGGAATCACAATTCAGGAAGCAATGACCCACCTGCATTTGTCATACCTATGAAAGCACTACCACATGTGGACAACACTGTCAAGTTTGGCTTCGAGCTCTGGATGGAGTCTGACCCTCTTGGGTCAGCTTCTGTGCCCTGACCTTCAGGCAACACTTCTCTAAGCAGCTGCTTTTCAAGACCAGGAAACCCCTCAGTGGCATTCGGATGGGGAACCTTTTCATCCTGAGGGCTCCTTCTTGCAGCCCTAGGGAACGATATGAGGTTCTAATCTCCTGAACAATTGCAGAGGGTTTGTCATCTGAAACTTTAAACTCAGTCACAAAGCTTTCTTTGTCAAACTTCACATTTTTCTTATCTTTTTGCTTCATTTTCTGTTCTCTCTCACTCTCACTGTAGACCTGGATGGTAGCAGCAAACAGTAACCAGGACACAGCCTAAATGCTACTCCATCTTGAGGTTTTCTCCACCAGATAAATCACTCCATTACTCCTGCATGCAGCCTCACTCCAGTTCTGAAGACCAGGCAGAACCCAGCCAGATGCTTTGCCAGAATATACAAAGAATGGCCTCTG
The DNA here is from genome assembly GCA_009823505.1 of Rhizomys pruinosus. Taxonomy (NCBI): domain Eukaryota; kingdom Metazoa; phylum Chordata; class Mammalia; order Rodentia; family Spalacidae; genus Rhizomys; species Rhizomys pruinosus. The sequence continues at coordinate 491,658 of VZQC01013986.1, read as the reverse complement.
GCCTGATTCCTAGTAAATTCTTTGTTCCCCGGGTGGTCCTGCCCTCCACTGTCCACATTTCTTTTTATCATTCTTGTCTTCCAAGCTCCCACCAGAATGTTCCAGTAAACTCCACTAACAGCATTTGTTTGGCTTGTTATCACCCAAAGTTCCAAACTCTTTGACCTTCTTCTTATAAATCAGTTCCAAAGACCCATGAAGCCCATGTCAGTTTTATCACAAGGGCTGGGTTTCTCAACACTCATTTTCTGTATCACTTGTGTCATTGCTATAACAAAATACCTGACCAAAACACCTTAAAGAAGGAAGGATGGGGGCTGGAGAGTTGACTCAGCAAAAGACCACTGGCTGCTCTTGCAGAAGCCCCACATGGAAGCTAACAACTGTTCATCGCTCCAGTTCTGGGGACTCCAACACCCTCTTCTGACCTCTGTGGGCATTGCACGAATAGGTGAAATTATATACATACAGGCAATAGACTCATACATATGATGAATTATACCCGTAAAGGGTGAGGAAAAATAAACCCACCTTCTTTAAAAAATTTTATGAATTTATTTTTATTTTATGTGTAGTCAGATGTAGAGAAAACTGGGGTGGAAGCTAGAACATTCCATGGTGTTCTCTCATCTCTAGTGTCTGCTTCCCTTTGAGTTCCAGCTTCCTCATTCAGACAGTTCTTGTTTAGAGAGTCAGAAAGATGACCGGTTAGTGCTCCTCACTTCACATCTGCCCTGTCAGACAGATGACCAGTTAGTGCTCCTCACTTCACATCTACCCTGTCAGACAGATGGCCAGTTAGTGCTCCTCACTTCACATCTATCCTGTCAGACAGATGATGGGTTAGTGCTCCTCACTTCACATCTGCCCTGTCAGAAAGATGACCAGTTAGTGCTCCTCACTTCACATCTGCCCTGTCAGACAGATGACCAGTTAGTGCTCCTCACTTCACATCTACCCTGTCAGACAGATGGCCAGTTAGTGCTCCTCACTTCACATCTACCCTGTTTACCCTTCTTCATTGCCCTTTTCCTGGAGCCCATTTGAGAAAGACCATGAGATGTACCATGAGATGTACCATGAGATGTACCATGAGATGTACCAACCATGAGATGTACCATTTAAGTGTGGCCCTTCCTGCGTCCTGGTGGGTATGTTACTACAATATGAGACTTCTGCCAGGAACACATGGTATAAGCAGAGATTTTTCAGAAAGGACAGGGAAGCTATTCTAGAAGCAAGCAGAAAATTGGGCGGGTACCAACACAGCGTTATGTCACTTGCTATAGCTTGTATATCGTTTGTCTCTCAAGGTCCAAGCATAGAAGGCAAGAATCCCATGTGTGATGAGGAGCTGATGGAGATTTGGGTGAGTTTTGATGGGAGGTTCTAAGTCAGCTGAGGGTGCAACCTTTGAGGAAGGATGCAGGGGGCTTTCATGAGACCCATTTATAGCACTCAAAAAGCATAATTATGAACCCAGAGCCTAGCCCACCCAGGCTCTTCTTCCTGCTATGTGAGCTTTGGCCCCTCTGACTGTCTAGCCTTGGCTATCACCATGATGTGAGTCAGCTGACAGAGACCTGCACTGACAGGCCCTGAACCCTGAAAACTGTGAGCTATGCTTCACAGTAAGCAGTCTATCTCTGATTTTTTTGCTACAAAGGCAAAAAGCTAACCCATACACTGTCATATACTGAAACCCTACTTCAAATAAGGAATGTTATGTATTGAAATTAAATTTAATGCAAGGTATAGGGACTCTACCTAGACTTCAGGGGGTTTTTTGAAACAAACAAACAAAGAAAAACCTTCCTCATTAATACAGCATTAATCCAGGCAATCAAAAAACTGCTAAGCAGGGCTGGAAAGATGGTTCTTTAGCACCCAGGTGGCCTTCCCAGCTCTTCAGAGGCTTGGCCAGTGCTTCCAACTGTGTCTTTTGCACAATCCCAAGTAGCACATTAGTGTTTCCCTGCTTCCCACACTTGCTGCCTCATTCCACCATACCTACTCAGACCAAAACTCTCCATTCATATCCATATGTGTTTCCATAAAGTATTTAATGAATGAATGAACAGATGCATGTGTACCCCTGTGTGTGTGTGCATGTGTGTGTATGCTGACAGATTGAATATAGAAAGCAGAGCAGAGATCCTTGTACACTGTACTTAGGAATTAGTATCTTCCTCTTTTTTTTTTTTTATTGTTGACAGTGTCTCACTATAGACTTGCCCCAAGCTCACAACCCTCCTGTCTCAATCTCCCAAATGCTGGGATTGTAGGTGTGTACTACTATGTCTGGCCAGTATTTTAGGGTGGTAGAAAAGAATTGTGGTGCCTTAGTTTGTCTTCAGTCACTGTGACAAAACACTCTGACCACTACCAACTTGGTCTTATATCTCCTAGGACACAGTTCATCACTTAGGAAGCCCAAGGCAGGAACTCAGGGCAGGAACCTGGAGGCAGGAGCTGAAGCGCAGGCCATGGAGGAGTGCTGTTCACTGGCTTGCTCTCCTGGCTCGTGCTCAGTCTGCTTTCTTTTAGTTTTTAAGCTAATTTTTACTGAAGTTTTGTGCATTTCATACAAAATTTCCAATCAAGTCAAGACCCATTCCCCTTCCTTGCCCCCCACCCCACCAGAGCTCATGATTCTGCCAAACATCTTTTTCATCTTTTTCATCTTTCTCAGTCTCTTTTAAAATTTTCGATGCAGAAGTTTAATGTTTTGAGCAGAAGTTCACCATTTCAGTCTTTGACCCAGAATTTTTGTTGTTGTTGTTGCTGTTGTTGTTCCTTCCAATCCGCATCACTCCAAAATATTCATATATGCATGCCACATATATCTTTTAGCATCTTCAGCTTATGATTTTTTTCTTCTTTTTTTTAGGCTGAAATATGTCATATTTGAAGTCTCTTCCTTGGCAAGCCCAAACAACCATCAGTCCTGTCGTGCTCCACACTGGGGTTTTCCCTTCCCATGGTCACCAAATGAGGTCCAGTAAGCACCACGTCCTGTCTTGATCCTCCTGTATGGTCTCTGTGATACAGCCTGGGTAGTCCAACAATGGCAATCAATACTCTGAAGAGGCTGAAAACCCAGTAGTAGCTCAGTCCACAAGATGGATGTCTCAGCAGTCCCCATCTGGCACTAAAGGTTTGGAGGATTCTTGGAGAGACATGAGTCTTCAGTCCATATTGGAAGGTTGAAAAGCTGTGTCTCGTGTCTTTGAAGGATGGCAAAAGCAGTGGCAGCCTCTGGGTAGCTGCACTTGCCAGTAATACAGGCAAAACTGCAATTTTTTTTTTTTTTTACTTTTTGTCTTTTACCAAGATCTCAAGTTTTATACCTGAAGTACAATTTCTCAGGCCTTACTAATTATTTATGTCTGGTTATACTTTCCTTTTGGATGTTTAAAGCCACACTGTTAGCCCAGATTAACCAAGGTTTTTGTTTTCTCAAGGTCATTTGAGGATTCAGTTCTCAGGATTTTTGGGGGGGGGGGTGGAGGGAGTGAGCCCTTGGCTCCTTTTGGCTTTTCAATCACCAATTCCATCCACTCAGGGACAAAGTCAGGTCCTGTTAGACCAGGCTTCCTTTTTTGAAGCATGAGCAGACTTTCCTCTTTATAGACTGGACACTGGCTGAAGTCCCATTAGTGGATCTCCAAGACCTCCCTGCATAGGAAGACTGGTAGCTCACATTTGCAGGACATTATTCAGCCTGCTTTCTTATACAATACAGTACAACCCACCCAGGGTGGCACTGCCCACAGTTGGCTGGGCCGTCCCATATCACTTGACAATTAAGAAAATGCTCCACAGTCATGGCTCAGGCCAGTCCAATGGAACCAATTCTCCAGTTAAGGCTCCCTTTACCCAGGTGTGTCAAGTTGATAACTAAAGCCATCCAACACAGGTGGCTTCTACAGGCTACAGAAGGGAGTAAAGTCAGATTTATGGTTCATTAAAGAACACTTACTTTGAGTAAATGATGGCCTGGGTGAGGTAGCAGGAACCAGTGGCTGTGTTAATATTCTCAAAAAAAGATGATTACAGGATGAACTGAAGTTTTATTGAAAGGAATGGACAGAAAAGTCAGGCAAAGAGTCAGGAGATAGATGGATTCAGTTTCTGCTTCAAAGAGGAGATGAAGGAAGAGTCCAGGATGAAATCATTTATCATGAACAAAAGATTGCAATCTGGACACAATCTTGAGCATTCTAATGAGGACTTCTCTTATGTGTACAGGGCTGACTGACAGCTGGAGTGACACGGGCCCACCTAGTCAGCTCTTCTGTCATTGCCAAATAATTCTCACTTTGAATTCCCCACCGGCACTAAGATCAAATCGGCTCTGGTATTTCACAAATTGCTGCAGCACTTGTTAATTTTATATCTTACATAATTATTCCCTTTTATGCCTTAAATGTCAGAGTTCTTGAAGTGATATCAGAACAGAAAATGAAGTGACTTCTGCTAAACTTCTGATGTGTTAAGAACTTAGACAGATTTTCAAACCAGCAGCTCCTAGAAAATAATAGCAGGAGCTGCCCCCTCCACCTCTAAGGATGCCCCTAGGACAGTGTTTATTTCTTAAGCTGTAAAATATCCCGCAGGTACTAGGTAAAGTGTCACCGCCACTGCTGTCAACAGAGATGAGTCCAGATGGTAGGAAATTCAAAGGAGTTCCATAAAGAATCTACACAAGGCAATGACTTTCCTAAAGAATCTCACAAAGTAATGCAAAAAAAAAAAAAAAAAAAAAAAAAAAAAAAAAAAAAAAAAAAGACCAGCAGTGATATGGAAGGATTAGGAAGTGGATCTTGCCAGCCTGATTCTCTTCTCCCTTCCACTCGTGTCTATATAAAAGTATCAGCTAGGGAGGAAACGATGTTGGAGATGAACCGCAAGTGAATGGTGAGAGCTGGCTGTGCTCTAACTCCATACTTCCTCAGTGTCAGCCCAGTGCCCAAAGCACTTCCATACTTCAAGTGTTTGGATCCGAACTGAGGTGATCTGAGTATCCATTTCAGGTAAGGTCTGTGGAGGACAGCGGCTGAAGCAACAGAATATGGCCACCTCACGGTCAAAAATGAGGGAGCTGGGGACAGCCCAGGAGGTTCCTTCATCCCCATGAGCAGAAGCAGCAGGAAATCACTGAAAGGCGGCTGCTCCTCCATCCTGGGCACAGTTGGCGGGAAGGCAGAGTGCTGGTTGGCCGCAGGGAACTTTGGCAGGGTGTCCATCCAGAAACTGCAAAGTGCCTGTCCAGCAGGGGTTCAGCTGAAAGCACTGTTCAAATGCCACATGCCATTAGGGTACAGACAAGCCTGGGGGTCGAATGAATGGGCCACAGCAGGCCACCTAGGCAACTCACATCACGCAGTAAACATCTCTCCACCATATGCACCCGCCTCCCGACCCTCTGAGCAAACCACTGATGCCAGGGCAAGAAGGCAGCAGAGCGAGCTTAGTGCTGAAATGACTAACAGCCACCACATGACTCAGTCTCCCTGGTGACGCCTAAGCTGAAATGTTTGCAGTGGAAACAATGGAGGCTGAGGCAGAAATTAATTCTTATAGAAAAATGAAAGAACTTATGGACTGGTTCAAACAAGTAAGTAACCATACATTTTTGCTTAACATTATCGTGAGGGGTCAGGACAGGAGATGGCAGGCACAATGTGGAAGCCAGTTCTGCCTGCCCCTCGCTCTGTGGTCATGAGCCTATACCCGTACTCTTCGAGCCTTGGTTTCCCCCTCCCCTGAGGTCTCATCTCTCAGACTGCTGATCTTTGTTGGTTTACCAAACACTCCTTGCCCATGTGTCTAACTGGGCCCGGCAAGGCAATCCCATCTCCTGCTCTGATCTCTTCCTGATCTTTATCTTCCCAGGTCAAGATCGTTATTTTCAGGGTCAGCGAGACAGCTCAGTGGGTAAAAGCACTCGCTTAGTAAGTCTAACAACCTAATTTGATACTGGAACCCATGGTGGAAAAAGAGATTCGACTCTCAAAAGTTGTCCTCTGACCTCCTTACAAATATTCACACTCACACATTTTCTCTCTCTCTCTCTCTCTCTCTCTCTCTCTCTCTCTCTCTCTCTCTCGCACACACACTCACACACACAAACATATATGCACAATAATAACATTATGTTCAATTCATAATAAAAGATTCTTTCTTCAGCTTCAAGTTCTGCTTTCTCCTGTCCTAGTGCTTTGTAAGCCAGAGCCACATCCTCTCTTCTGAACTAAGTCCTGTCCTGAAAATCCATCTGTTGACATAATTGGTGGAAAGTCCTCCTGGAGAAGACAGACTTTCAGTTTAGTTGATCTTGTTCTAATTTCGAGCACAGCACCACCAAGTTTGTGGGAGGAGAGGATAATTGAATCGAAGTGATGGATTACCTAGAGCTTGTAAAGCATTTGGTGTTAAAAACTCGAGATGTCAAGCTGTGAATAGAACCCTGTGTGTACAGAAAGTTCCCAAAAAATAAAATAATGAGGGCAAAAGACACCCAATCCAGCCGGGAACATTGGCAGGATCAGACCGTACGAGCACAGAGCAGCAGGCCAGCAGCAGGCCAGCAGCATGTGCAGGAACCAACGGCCTCACCTCTGTGTCCATCCTATCACCTTACAAGCCCATCTCTGCAGCAACTTCCCCAACATCCTTCCAAGTAGAGATTGTAATCGCTACACAAGCCTACACTCTACCAATTCCCTCTATCCATTCAAAACACTACCAAATCTCCGGATTTTCTTTTCCCCCAAAAAACAATCAGCATCTCACATTTGCTACTGTTAAGTCCTCTCTTCTCTAACTCCACAAGTATATAATCCTAAACAACACACAGCTTTGTTTTATAAACAATACAACCACCAGGTATGGTGGTGCACGCCTTTAATCCTAGCACTCAGGAGGCAGAGGCAGGTGGATCTTTGTGACTTCAAGGCCAGCCTAGTCTACAGAGTGAGTTCCAAGACAGCTGGGGCTACAGGGAGACCCTGTCTTGAAAAGACCAAAAAATAAAATAAAATAAACAGTACAATCATGTATATTTCATTATTTATTTATACTGTGATGTCATGCACAAAGGATTTGAGTCAATCTGTACTGAGACCAGGTGAGCAGCTGGTTATGATGTGAATAAAATACCAAAGATCTCAGATAATTCAGATTTCAGTTCAAAACATGTAGGGGGTTTATCAGAGGATAACTATTGGGAGATGATGCTGCATTCACCTGGACTGACAAGATCCTCCTCTCTCTCCCATATTCCCTTCTACTGGTCCTTCAGCAGCTCTTGCTTATCAAAGGGGAGGTAAGGCCACACTGGAGGGGAGAGTCAGGCTGAGGACAGGGCCCTGCACAGCAATACTCATTACTGACTTGATGAGAGCTTCCTTGAAGCTGGGGCTGTGCCAAGCACTCGACACACCATCTTTGGTGTTGTCTTTACAGAAGAAACTGAAACTGAACAATGAAACGTTTGCCTAAACCCCACACTAAGTACTGTCCCTCATTCTCAAGGTGCCTGGGCTGTGGGAGTGGCCTGATGTCCTGTGTGTAGTGTACCTTGCCTAGGATCTTGGATTCTCTCCTGCTTCAAGTCAGTTAAAGCCTTGGTCTTTGCTATAAGAGTGATCAAGCCAACATTTTGCACACATGTGTGTATGTGTGTGTTCACATGTGTGCATGTGTGTGTGTCTTGTTCCTAGGGATCAAACTCAGAGCCAAGAGATGCTGCACAAGTGCTTTATGCCTAAATGGCATCTCCATCCTTCATTACTATTTTTAACTACAAACTTTTCCAACTTCTGAATGAACCCGGAGGTCTCCTAAAAGGTGGTGCCATGCATTTAGTTGTCCTAAGCAAGAGGGTGTCCGAGAAAAGCCCTGGTGATCTGCCTGTCTCCCCCAGAAACCTGAGACAGACTTCTCAGACAGGAGACAGAACTCCTTCTATGACTTATGCAGTTACTTTATGGTTTAGATGCACTGCCCTGAAGGGCATGGACCCCAAAGTCTGACTTCTTGTCCCTTTACTTACCCTTGTGAAGAAAATGTGTGTGTGTACATGTGTACATGTGTGTTGTGTGTGTTTGTGTTTGTGTGTGTTTATGTGCCTGTGTATCTGTGTCTGTGTCTCTTTGTATGTTATATTTGTGATCATCTGTGTGTAGGTGTCTGTGTGTATGTAAGTCTCTGTAATGCTGTCTGTGTATATGTGTGTCTGTGCGTGTGCATCTGTGTGTATGTGTCTGTATGTATGCATCTGTGTGTGTCTTTGTGTATCTGTTTATGTGTGTATTTGTCTGTGTGTATGTGTTTCTGTGTGGGCACCATACAGGCTCCACCCTACAGCATGCTGCACACTTGTTCCACCACTGAACTGCGTCTCTACCCAAAACGTGCCCTGGAAATCTGCTAAAGCATTTTCTTCTCTTGGCTGCTTTTAAGATAGAAATTAAGAATGTATCCATCTTACTAGAAAATATTTAACACTGAAAGCACCTCCAGAAGCACATCTGAAAAACCCAGAAATAGATGTTTTACATTTCATACTCAGTCTATTTCCCTGTACTTAATTGATTCCATTATTCATGTTTCCACACCAAAGCTGATTTTTTTTCTGAGTGTTGATGCACAAAAAAAAAAAAAAAAAAAAGCCGGGCATGGTGGCACACGCCTTTAATCCTAGCACTTAGGAGGCAGAGGCAGGCGGATCATTGTGAGTTCAAGGCCAGCCTGGTCTACAGAGTGAGTTCCAGGACAGCTGGGGCTACAGGGAGACCCTGTCTCGAAAAGACCAAAAAAAAAAAAAATACACACAGGTATTAATCAAATGGTCTGTGTATCTAATTAGCCAAGTAGTCCATGTTTTCCCAGAGACTCCCCCAAATAACACAAGCTATCACCATAGTCTTTGATTACCTCCTAGAACTTGAAGGCAAGACCCTATGCTAAAGACAGGACATACTTTGGACACAGGATTTGGAGCAATGGAGCTGGGAGAGACCTGGAAGTATCCTCCATGAAGGCTAGCTCTCATAGTCCTAGAGGATACTATGTAAGCTGATAAAGTAGAAAATCAATCAATGGTCCAAGCCCAGCTTTAAGGCCCAATATCCACAACAATGACCAGCACAGCAAATTATAGCAGTGTGGTAGAGGGATTTTTATCTTGGGGGCAATCAACAGTCATCTAACTGAACTTAAAACCCTCTCAATGGGTGTGGCATTGTAAACATAGATAAATACACATGGCTGGAGAGGTCATAGATCATAGAGAAAACCTACTTCTGTCACATCCCTAGACAAATGTAATATCTTAGTGTATGCTAAATATGCTTATATTTACTAACAAGTACACCATCAAGTAAGTTTCTTTTTGCAACAGATAGAGACCATTACAAAGTTCCACAACTGCTCAAACACAGGAAACAAGTGTCCATGAGACGCTTAGCCCTAAGTGACACATCTGCAATGGAACCTCTACACTTAAGGTTCACAGAACGTAGTGGATCAAGGGGAAGGGAAGAAAGAACATTACTGCCTCGAATTCTCACCAGGGAAGCTCCCCCTGCATGACATTGTGGCTGCCATTGGCTGCAGGACCTGAAAGGGTTACAGGGCTCTGAGAAAAGGAACCAGGGGGCCCACGTGCAGTTTTGTCTTTGTTTTATTTTTTATTTTTTCACTTTTTGGTGTTTTTGAGACAGGGTCTCCCTTTAGTCTCAGCTGGCCTGGAACTTGCTCTTTAGACCAGGCTGGCCTTGAACTCACAGAGATCTGCCTGCCTCTGCTTCCCAAGTGCTAGGATTAAAGGCGTGCACCACCACGCCCAGCTGTTTTATTTTTTTATTATTTTTTTATTTTTATTTATTTTTATGTGTATGAACTACTGTCTGCATGTAGGTTTGTGCACCCTTGTTGTGCAATGACTCAGAGGTCAGAAGAGGGTGCCGGATTCCCCTGGAACTGGAGTTCTCCTGGAATGTGGGTGCTAGGGATCGAACCCGGCTCCCCTGCAAGAGCAGTCAGTGCTCTTAACTGCTAGGCCATCTCTCCAGCCCTGTTTTATTTTTTTATAAACACACACACACACACACACACACACACACGAGCCCTAAAGACACAGAGAGCTCTGCTTTTACACTCATACTCATTAGAGTCACAGATGAATATTTACAGAACGATGAATAATAATAAGTGGCTAGAATGTGGTTGTTCAGTAAAACATGAGTAAGATAGCATTACACCATAATGCCTTCCTGAGAGAACAGTGTCTCCTGAGACACTGAGACTGGCATTCTGGAGATAACTCCTCAGCAAGCCATCTTGCACAAACTTTTTTGTGAGACAAGGCCATCCAGCCATACATGCTCAAGGTTACAGCTTAATTTACCAAACATTTTTTAAGTCATAAGAACACTAATTCACAGACCCTACATGACAGAACCACAACTTAGGGCTGCAGAGATGGCTCAGCAGTTAAGACAACCAGCTGCTCTTGCAGAGGACCAGGGTTTGATTCCCAGCACCTACATGGCAGCTAATAACCTTCCATAACTCCAGTTCCGGGGAAGCTGATGCCTTCTTCTGACCTCCGTGGGCATTGAACACATGCAGACAATACACACAAGGGAGACCCTGCCTCGAAAAGACCCCCCCAAAAAAGGTAAAAATAAAACATTTTTAAACTGACCAAAATGTAGAGAATAAAAGACTGCAGAGTGTGGGTCCCTGGACAGGACTCCTGTATTAAACATCACCCACTCAGGGTTCAGGAACCATTGTGGAAGAGGGGGCTGAAAGATTCTAACAGCCAGGGTTGATGCATGGCCGTGAGGAAACAGAGTCTTCCAGGCCTCCGAAAACTTGCTCGTATGGTCCTACAGCAATGGCGACAGCAAGCACAAGACCCACGCAAACTCACAGACAAAAACCCAGCATAGAACTGAGGAAAATGGCAGCAAGCCCCAATCTTGGTTGAGGAACTATTGGAAGGTGGTTATTGTTGAGTGAGAAGTTGATCTTCTTTAAGGAAGAGAGTCTAGATAGCTTGACTAGACTCCAGTGCATGAGCCCATATTGAGGGATATCTGGGGACACAAACTTGACTCAAATTTGGAAGAATGCTTGGAATCTGGTGTGTGGGGGTGCTGTGAGGAGGTTAGGGTTGGGGAGCAGTGTAAATATGGTTGAGATGTACTGTATGAAATGCACCAAATTCAATAAAAATATATATTGGAAAAAAACAGCTCATATTCCCCAGGAATCAATTCTTCTAGCTTCTTTGTTATTTTATTTTTAAAAAAAATAATTATTTATTATTTATTTATTTATTTTATGAGTATGAATATACCTGTATGTATGTAAGTGCACCCATGGATGTAGAGCAATCCCCTTGGAGGTCAGAAGAGGGCCTAAGATCTCCTGGAACTGGAGTTATGGATGACTGTTAGTTCTCACATGGGTGCTGGGATTTGAACCTAGGTCCTCTACAAGAGCAGCCAGTGCTCTTAACAACTGAGCCATTTTTTCCAGCCCCAACTCCTTCATTATTTTCATCACTCATGTTTAAACTCTTTCCAAATTATCTGAAATGTTTAAAACTCCCCACTGTAAGCCAGCTGTGGTGGCCGCATCCCTTCTATCCCAGCACTGGGGAGGTGGCGGCAGGAGGATCAAGAGTTCAAGGCTATCCTCAGGTACATAGGATTTCAAGGCCAGCCTGGGCTACCTGAGACCTTGTCTCAGAAAAAAAAAAAAAAGTGTTTAAATTCCCACACAACAGGATATTCACTTCCAAAATAATCTCATTGTAATCCCCTAATTAAAGTTAAGTTACCTCGACCTCTTTTGCTTTCTGTTGTTCAAATCATCTTAAAATGGCAGCTTTTCTCATCTGGCATCTGCACCAAGACCCTCCTGGGACCTTGTTATCTATCTAAATGGTGGTGAAGTTCTAACAAAAATGAGAAGCTCTGGGTGCTTGAGAACTAAAAAAAAAACAAAAAAAAAAAAACAAGAGACCTGAAAGGTAGAAGGTGATCTACCTGAGAACTGAGCATGGGACTCTAGCACTGTGATCCTGAGTCCTTGCTACAAAGATGTAAACAGGCCCAAGGTGATGTTCAGCCTGTATCGGCTCAGGCATCCTTACCCAACCCCAGCCTATGTCTCCAATCATTTCCAAGACACCTGGAACCAAATGGATTTCACAATATTTGAGGGTTGGGGACAAACATTTTATTTATTTCTGTATGTGTATCAATGTACTGTCTGCGTGCAGGTTTGTGCACCCGTGTCGTGCAATGCCGCGGAGGTCAGAAGGGGGTGTTGGATTCCCCTGGAACTGGAGTTCTCCTTGAATTGGAGTTTCAGACCGTTCTCGGCCACCATGTGGGTGCTGGGGATCGAACCCGGGTCCTCTGTAAGAGCGGTCAGCGCTCTTAACCGCTAGGCCATCTCTCCAGCCCCATGGGGGGCAAACATATTTTATAAGAGAGGCTGGAAGGAAGTCCTTGAGAAATTTGTCTCACTCTGCCAAAATGTCCATGAATAGATTGTGTCACAACTGGGGTCTGTGCTGAGAAACACAGGACAGTTTTGTCACATGCAAAAGAGTGGACTCACACAAGTCAGATTGGTATCCATCAGCCACTTGATATGGTTTTGTTTCTTTGTATGAGTTACTGTCAGGATAACATTGCATACTGCTTATACTAAACCATTTTTAAATATTTTTAAAAGGGATTCATGCTAATATAAAAGTCCAAGTGCTGGGAAGAGAGCTCAATCAACAAAAGATCTTGCTGTACAAGTTGAGGACCCAAGTTTGGATCCCAGCACCCGTATAAAAAGCCAGGCATGGTGGTGCATCCCTGTAAGCACTGAGGAGGTAGAAACAGGAAGATTCCTGTGCCTCACTGACCATCCAGGTGAATCAGTGAGCTATACACACACACACACACACACACACACACACACACACACAATCAGAGTAGACTTACCAAGTAATCTAGTGACATAGTCATTTGCTACATTATCAAACATTATTATGTATTAATACTAATGTACATCACTGTTGCCATATTGCCTAGGGTCCAGAACCCAGGCCTGAGTGGGAGCTTTTACAGAAGAAGGTGATACCTACTGCTGCTGACCACAACTGCGGGAAACTGAGGACTGTAAGAGTGTAAGAGCTGGCAAATGCAGGATTGCTATTGGCTGAAGCCATAACAATAACTCTAACCAGAGTGCCCAGAGTCATAAGTCTGTGGCCTCTAAAACCTGGAGCAATAGTCCCATAGCTGTCAAGGCCTGAAGCTGTAAGCCTTTGGGTACACCAGTTTAACCCGTGGGCCTTGGGTGCTCAATGATACAGTGTAGGCCGCCCTGGAAGACCTTATTTTCACCTACCTTGGTTCCTATGCAGGTAGACCAAAGGAAACTTGCCATTTGGTTGGTAACTCAACTGCTTCTAAATATATCAAATCTTGAGGGAAACTGGTATCTTGTCAATAAATTGGTCAACCCATTAGATAACATCTTAGACACACTCCCAATTCTGCCATATCAGAAAGTATGATTTGAAATCACTCACAGCTTATTAACAAATTGAATCTGTACTCAATCAGAAATAGTATGCCAATTTATTGGTGGTCATGCAGAAAACTTACTCTGGATACAAGAACACATAAGTTTGCCTGAATTATAGATCATTCTGAACCTTTCTGAACATACATACATGCAATGCTCATAACTCTAACTACATACATGCAATGTTCATAACTCTAACTATTGTCAGCCCCAGACACCTCCCCACCAGGCCTCAACCTAAGCTGTTTAGCCTGACTCTCACCAACTCAACTGGGCCTACACAAGCTGGAGCAGTTACTGTGGAGTTTGTGTCACTTCAGGTTCTTAGATTCAGACTTCAGAGCCCAGAACTTGTTCAGTATGTAGACAGTAAGAGGCTGTGCACAGGAGTGTCCTGTGAGGTCCTGCAGAGCCTGTGTGGTGTGGAAAAGGTCACTGCTTCTGTCCATCATAGAACACTTCAGCCATGTGTGCACCAAGCCCTGGGCCTTCCAGTCATGACTATGGCACCCATCACCAGGAAGCAGGACAGGAAGTGATCACCTGCATCACAGCACCAGGGACAGAGTCAACTGGCCTGCCCTGGCCTGGCCGGCAGACCCTCTCCCATGTGCCTAAGCCCTGGGATGACAGCCATCTCAGCTCTGAAGGGTGTTGACAACGTAAGAGTCCCACTCTACATTGTTTAAAAATCAGAGATGGGCTGGAGGGATCCTTCAGTTGGCAAAATACTTGCTGTATAAACACAACGACCTGGAATCAGATCACCAGGGCTGTGTAAAGCCAGCACAGAAGCACCTGTAGCTCCAGGAAGGGAGAGGGAGACAGGAAGAGCACTGGAGCCCACCAGCCAGCCAGCCTAGGTGATCAGACAAGACCTGGGCTCCCTTGAGATGGTATCCTCAAAAATTACCATGGACATAACATGGCTGAGGCACAGATTAACTCACAGTCACTCAGTTAAACACACAGGACCCACACAAGATCAAAACAGTTAAAAATTCCAGCAAGGGGGCTGGAGAAACGGCTCAGTGGTTAAGAGCACTGGCTGCTCTTGCAGAGGACCCTAGTTCAAATTGCAACACCCACATGATGGCTAACAACTGTCTCTAGCTCCATGGGATCTGATGCCCTCTTCTGGCTTCCATGGGCATTGCATAAAACAGGTGCATTTACATACATGCAAGATAGCACTTGTACATATAATAAATAAACAAAAAATATTCCAACATGTTGCAGAGCATGCTGGTGCACATGTTTAGGCCCACCACTCAGGAAGCAGAGACAAAATTTTTGTGAGTTCAAGACCAGCTTGCTCTACATATAGAGTTCCAGGCCAGCCAGTGCTAATGTAGTGAGACTTTGTCTCTAAAAACAAACAACAAAACTCCAGCATGGAGTAGAAAGGGGTGCCTGGAGCCCCACCTTAGCTGAGGACCTATTGCTACTTGATGGCTGTTGGGGGGGGAGAGGCAGAGAGTGTTCTAGTTTGTCTTTAGTCACTTTGAAAAAACCCTCTGACCAATACCAACTTGGGGAGGAAAGGTTTATTCATCTTACATCTCCCAGATCAGTTCATCACTAAAGGAGCCCAAGGTAGGAACTCAGGGCAGGAACCTGGAGGCAGGAGCTGAAGCACAGGCCATGGAGGAATGCTGCTTACTGGCTTGCTCCCCTGGCCCATGCTCAGACTGCTTTCCTATACAATAGAGAACAACCCTCCCAGGGGTGGCACTACCCACAGTGGGTTGGGTTCTTCCACATCACTCAACAATCAAAAAGATGCCCCACAGACAGGGCCACAGGCCAGTCCAATGGAGAAAATTCCCCAATTCAGGCTCCCTCAACCCACATGTGTCAAGTTGGCACTAAAATAATCACTTTTCTCTAGGAGTATGGCTTCTAGCAGGCTCTCCATGTCCCAGTGGACAACCCTACACCCATGCACATATGGGAAGCACTAACTGGACTCAGTGGATAAAAAATATAAATTAAATAAAAAGATATAAATAATAAGGATGTGAAGTTGGGAGGGAGATACAATTAGGGATTCTGGGGTGAGTTGGAAACACTATATACTTGTATGAGATTTTCAAAAAACAAATAATAAAATTTTTAAAACAAAATCAAAGTGGGGAGTTATAAACAAAGACTCCAAACCATGTCCCCACACACACACAAGTGCACATATAAATACGTGGATATATATACATATATATGTTGCACATACAAATAAAGAATTTTGTATTTCCAAATTAACTACCCTTTTCCTGGGGTGATAAGATAGATGTGGCACCCCTACTTCTGAGTTGAGCAAAAAAAGCTGTGGAGTGAGCAAGGCAGAGTCAAAAGCCTAGTATTTCTGATCCCAAACCCATGACCTTCATTTAAGCTATGCTACCACACACTCAAACAAGACCAGCTTGAGTTCAACATTCTAGACAGTACGGTGACAATTTCTAGCCAGAAATGTCAGACACACAAGAAAATTAAAGCAGCTTAAACTGTTCTCACATTTATTAAATAAAGGCTTAATATCTTGACAAAATAATTGCTACTGTCCAAATGTCAACTGAGCTACCCACACTCCCCTCTGGGTAAAGCACAGAGAACATGGTGAATCAGCATGGTGGGATTTTGGATTTTTTGCCCATTTATCCCTTTTCTAAAAAGACATGGGAAAATGAGGTGCAGGAGTAGCTCACTGTGAGTTGGCCTTGGTTCAGACTTTTGGATCTTCACAGACATAAGCAGGTGTTACTTAGGTATGAAAGTGCCCCCGTGTGACATACCACTTTGTTTGATACCATAAAAAAAAAAAACAACAAGAAAAAGAAATGATGTTACCAGCCTCCAGGCTGCTGTGTAGACTCTACACATGGTAACAACTCTCTGGCACTGTGAAAGATTCAGTTTTCTTAATGCTTTATCTTTAAAAAGTGTCTATTCTTATATCTAGACTACTATTGAAATTTAGGTATTGTTTGTATTTTGCTCCTCCCCATTCCTCGAGGTCGTATCTTTACCCCAGGATCATCTCTTCTGCTGTACGCAAGCTGTTTAGTTCTGGGTACTCATATTTGACATTTTTTTCTTGCCTAAAACTCATAAAAATATATAAACATTACGTGTCAGCCAAAAAATAAATACATATCAGGCCTATCACAGTTCTTAACAGTCTTTTAAGAGCACAGGGCCCTAGCCATCAGGATTTTATATTTCCATATTTCAGCTTTGGTTGGGCATAGTAGCCTTTACAACCCTTGAAATAGTGCCATAAATTAAGAAAATGAAGCATCTGCCCCCAGACTGACACCAAGCACAACAAGAAACATAAGTGCTTAAAAAAAAAATCATTCTTCAAGGAACCTAAAATATTCTCACCACAGCTGTACATGATGTAAAGCTCAGGGAGCTGGTATACAAGAATCTGGATTCTGACTCCCGCCAACTGCCTGGGGCTGTTCAAACCACCTGATCTCATCTGTTCTTGAATTCAGCCTCACATTCAAACCACCAGATTTCATCTGTTCTTGAATTCATCCTCACTGAACAAGGACAAGGCAACCCATGCGCTGCCGTTCACAGGAGGGTAGAATGAAATAATACCATTTTAATAATAGTAATAAATTTCTCTACCAACCCTTCTTTAAGCCAGCCATCAGTATGGCTCGGCAGTTAAGAGCACAGGTTGCTCTTGCAGAGGACCCAGGTTCAATTCCCTGCACTCATATGGTGGCTAACAGCCATCCATAACTCCAGTTCTAGGGGCTCCAACACCCTCCTCTGACCTCCCCAGCATAGCATAGCACAGGTGCGCCTATATACGTGCATACAATACGCTCATATTCATAAAGTAACAAATAAAATACTTTTAAATTTTCAAGATGAATTTTCTTGTGGGCATGTTCCTGTGTATTAGGATGCACATGTGTGTGCAGGTATGTGTATGCATGTGGACGGCAAAGACAAGCTCAGTGATCTTGCTCATGAGCCATCTACCTTGTTTTTGTCTCTTACTGGCCTGGAGCTCACCAAATACCCTTGCCTGGTGAGCCAGCATGCTTTGAGTATGTGCCTGGGTTTGTCTTCCCAGCATGCCCTAGGGGATTTGCCTGGTTTTACCTTCCCAGCATGCCCTAGGGGATTCGCCTGGCTTTAACTTCCCAGCATGACCTAGGGGCTTTGCCTGGCTTTACCTTCCCAGCATGCCCTAGGGGCTTTGTCTGGCTTTACCTTCCCAGCATGCCCTAGGGGATTTGCCTGTCGGCCTTTCCAACACTGGAACATAGGGCATGTCATGCTCTGCCATGTCTGATATTTTTAGGAGTTCTGGAGCTTAAACTCAGGCCCTGTGCTTTCAAGACAGGCACCTTACCAACTGAGCCATTCTCCCTGGCCTTGAATTTGTTCCTGATTTAAAACCTAATAATTTGGGGTCACCAAAAGCTGTCAATCACTGACTGTTTTTGGTTTTTCTTGTAAGGCTCTGACAAACTCAAAGAACCAAACATCTTAGCTGCTAGAAACTATGACACATTTACCTGCTCGGGGTCCGATTTTCTCTCCTTTGCAACACTGCTAGTCAATACTTGGAACATGGTTGCAGCAAAGCCACATGCCTGTCCACCTCTCTAGATGGCCCTCAGAGGGACAGCTGCCCAAGTGCCCAAAATGAGACCCTATGTCAAGTTTCAAAAACATGTTGATTCCTAGGACCTTAAAATGCAAGGGCAGTTGGATGAGAGGTTTTTCTTCCAGCAAGACTTCCTCATTCTCACGGTCTCAGCCACAGCAAGTCCTCCTATCTGAGCAAAGATTGGCCTTTCCATGGCACTGTAGCATTTCCTGGTATTTGCTTCTGATAAGTTAGGAAAACCTGATTAATAAGTACCTACAGATCAAAACACGATGGTGTTTCTTTGTCGTTTACAGAGGAGACCCATGGAAGGGGAGGGCTTTCTCACCGGAAGGACCTGCCTGGCCCTTGAGCTGAACTTAAAGAGACTCTAGGACTGATTGATGTGACTTTCAACCAAAAGTCACTTCAGCCCCAACATCTAACCCGCTTCCCCTCTGATTCCCCTTCATCTGGCGCATGTTCTCGTTATGGCATCTGTCATCATTCAATGCTGTTTACTGATTATCTGTGGACTTAATCTTTTAAAACTGTACAAACTGGGGGGGGGGGTTGATAGCTTGTTGGTGAAGTGCTGGTCTAGCCCATACAAGGCCCTGGGTTCAATTCTCAGTACCATAAAAAAAGAGAATTCTATATGTTATATTTTTAACTACTTAGCATCAGTAATTACCACTGTTCCTTAATAAATGTTTTTGTTTTCAAATCGAATGAATTAATGAATCAAATATGACAACTAGATTTGATTTGGGAATTCTTGAGAGAAAGCCACAGACTGGTGTTGGGGCAGAAGCTGAACTGTTAAAGCAATATTGAAGCAAGCAAAGCAAGTTGGGTTCATTCTTAAACTATAATTGAAGTTCTCTTCTCCCGCCTCAGAGACAGAGACTTTGGTCCCAGGGCTATTTAAAGAAGCAGAGAATGTTTTCTTCTATCATTTTCAGAGTTTCAGGTTTCACATTGAGGTCTTTGAGCTATTTGGATTTGATTTTTTTGTACATGGTGAGAGGTAAGGGTTTAGTTTTATTCTTCTGCAAGTGGTGATCCATTTATGCCAACACCATTTGCTAAAGATTCTGTCTTTCCTCCATTGAGTCTTCTTGGCCCTTTGTTGAATATGAGGTGACTGATATTGGATGTGCTCAGGTTTGGATCTTCAATTTTGTTCCATTGATCTACTGGTCTGGTTTTATGCCAATACCAGGCTGTTTTTATGATTATAGCCTTGGAATATAGTTTGAAGTATGATATGGCAATCCGCCCTGTATTGCTCTTTTTTGCTCAGGGTTGCTTTGGCTATCCGGGGACTTTTATTTCTCCATATGAATTTTAGGATGCTTTTTCTTCTAGGTCTTTGAAGAAGCTCATGGGGATTCTAATTGGGATTGCATTGAATCTGTATATTACTTTGGGGCAGGATGGTCATTTTTACTATATTGATTCTTCCAATTCTCAACAGCTGCACAAAAAATAAGGTCAACAATTGATAAATGGGACTTTATTAAACTCAAGCACTCTGTACAGTAAAAGAAACTATCAGCGAAGAGAAAACCCACAAGGTAGGAGTAAACCTTCACCAGTGATACATCTGATAGAGCACTAACATCCAGAGTGTATAAACTATTAAAAAAACAAAGGAGGAAGAAAACAAATGACTCACTCAAAAGATGGAGTAAAAAGCTTAACAGAGACATCACAAATGAAGTAAAGATGGCTGAGAAACATTTTAAAAAGTGTTCAACATAGGGCTGGAGAGATGACTCAGCGGTTAAGAGCACCAACTGCCTTTGCAGAGGACCCGGATTCAATTTCCCAGCACCCACATGGTGGCTAAAAACCATCTTTAACTCCAGTTCCAGGAGAATCTGATGCGCTCTTCTGACCTCCATGGCATTGCATGACACAGGTGAACCAACCTACATGCAGACAATACATTCATACACATAAAAATAATAAATAAATAAATAAATAAAGTGTTCAACATTGCTAGTAATTAAGGAAATGCAAATTAAAACCACCTTAAGATTTCATCTTACCCCAGTAAGACTAGCTATGATCCAGAAAACAAAGGATACCAAATGCTAGAGAGGTTGTGGGGAAAGAGGAACACTCATCCACTGCTGGTGGGAATGCAAACTCGTGCAACCCCTGTGGAAAGCAGTGTGGAGAACTCTTAAGAAACTGAAAATGAACCTACCACCTGACTCAGTCATACCACTCCTGGGTATATACCCACAAAACTCATCCTATCACAGAGATACATGCACATCTATGTTTATTGCAGCTCTCCTCACAATAGCAAAGAGCTGGAAGCAACCCAACTGTCCCTCAACTGATGAATGGATAGAGAAAATGTGGTACATGTACAGAATGGAATTCTATGCAACATTAAAGAAAGATGATATCATGAACTTTGCAGGTAAATGTATAGAACTTGAAGCCATTATGCTAAGTGAAGTAACACAGTCCCAGAAAAACAAATGCCAAATGGTATCCCTCATTTGTAGATGCTAGCACCAAATGCCTAGTTGAAAGGCAAGCTGAGCAAAGTTAATGTTAATATCTTTGTATCTGAAAACAACTGTGCTGTTATAATATGAATCCCTTAATGGCCTCTTGAATTAACTTACCACTTATTTTCAGACTTTGTAATTGTAGTATATGGGTGGAGGGTGTATATTCATATTTTAGAGTAATATAAAATTAAAGGGAAAAATGTGAACTCCTAAACACTGGCATTCAATGCATGAGGAATGACTATATTGATTACCTCTCTCATGGCTATGACAAAATACCAAACAAGAGCAACTGAAGGTGGAAGAGTTTATTTTGACTCACAGTTCAAGAGTCTGGTCCATCAGGGCATAGGAGCCTGAGGAGGCTGATCACATGGCATCAGCAGGCAGGAAGCAGGCCAGTGAATACTGCTGACCCCACCACCTTCTCCTGTCACAGCCATGACCCAGCCAATGGAATTGAACTGTCCAAAGCTCAGGTGTGTCTTCCAGGCTCAACTGACCTAATCTAGAAAATCCCTCACAGTCACACCTAAGGTTTGTGGTTTTGTCTTTGGCGTTTCTATGTCCTATCAAATTGAAAATCAGTATTAACCATCACAAAGACTAGCTCGCTAATACCACAGAACATGTCTCCTCATATAAGTTTGTGCCCCATGTGAGCCTCTCTTAAAAGTTTCCTGAAATTTTGAGACCAGATAAATAGGACTGTCCTCCATAGCCCTTGACCGGGTTAGAGAAAATATTGCTCTTGTATACTACTCAAATAGCAGAGAGCCCTGGCAACAGACACAGTCCTTTCCCTACTTAAGTAGGTGAGGTCTAATAATTTAAAAAACTAATCATTTATGAAGATCCAAACTTGAGCTCATACAATTTCACCTCATATTTGATAAAGAGGCCAAAAAAGTTCATTGGAGGAAAGATAGTATCTTCAGCAAATTGTGGTGGCAAAAATGGATCATCATTTGTAGAACAAAATTAAACCTGCACCTCTCACCCTGTACAAAAATCAACTCCAAGTGGATCAAAGACCTTAACGTGAAACCCAAAACTCTGAAGGTGATAGAAAAAAATGTTGGTGGCAACCTAAAGACATAGGTATAGGAAAAGACTTTCTAAATCAAACAGCAGCTGCATAGGAAATAAGGTCAACAGCAGACAAGTGGGACCTCATCAAACTCAAAAGCTTCTGCACAGCAAAAGAAACAATCAAGGATGTGAAGAGAAAACCCACAGAGTGGGAGGAAATCTTCACCAGAGATACATCTGACAGAGCATTAACATCCGGAATATATAAACTACTCAAAAAACAAAGTAAGAAAACAAATACTCACCCAAAAGATGGAGTAAAGAGCTGAACAGAGACTTCACCAATGAGGAAGTAAAGATGACTGAGAAACATCTTAAAGAGTGTTCAACATCGTTAATAATTAAGGAAATGCAAATTAAAACTACTCTAAGATATCATCTCACTTCAATAAGACTGGCTAAGATCAAGAAAACAAAAGACACCAAATGCTGGAGAGGTTGTGGGGAAACGGGAACACTCATCCACTGCTGGTGGGAATGTAAACTTGAACAACCACTGGAAAGCAGTGTGAAGAAACCTTAAAAGACTCAAAATGAGCCCACCACCTGACCCAGCCATACCACTCCTGGGTATATACCCACAAGACTCATCCTACTGCAAAGATACACACACAGCTATGTTTACTGCAGCTCTCTTCACAATAGCGAAGAGCTGGAACAAACCCAAATGGCCCTCAACTGATGAGTGGATAAAAAAGTGTGGTACATCTACACAATGGAGTTCTATGCAGTGGTAAAGAAAGATGACATCGTGAACTTTGCAGGTAAATGGATGGAACTTGAAGCCATTATGCTAAGTGAAGTAACAGTCATCCCCCCCCCACAAAAAAAACCAAACAGGGAATGGTTTCCCTCATTTGTGGATGCTAGCGCCAAATCCCCAGTTGAAAGGCAAGCTGAGCAACATTACTTATATTATATTTCTTTCTATCCGAAAGCAACTGTACTGTTATAATGTGAATCTCTTAATGGGCCCTAGAATTAACTTAGCATTTATTTTCAGACATGGTAATTAACATATATGGGTGGAAGATAGAGCAATATAAAATTAAAGGAAAAAATGCGAATTCCTAAACATATTTCAGACTTAACATACAGTTTTTCCAGAGGACATAATTCTGGTACATATATGATGTTCATATAGGCATATTTTGGAGCAGTACAAATGGGAGGAAACAACAGCAACATAAGGACTAGGTTAAAGAACTGATTGATACAGTTAATTTCTGCCCAAAGCAATAAACCTCGGCAGAGAAAAACTTTAAAGAGACTGAGAGAAAAATACAGGACATGTATGGCAGAATGCATGAACTGGGGTGGGATGGGGAGAAGGAAAAGGGGAATATGTCTAAACTGAACTGAAAATGTGATATGAAATGCATAAAACATCAACAAAAGTATATTTAAAAAGCATGATAAATCAAAGAGCATAGTAATTTTTTTGTCTCCTACAATTTGTTAAATTTATTTCAAGAAAATGTAATCACATATTTTATTTATTTTATTTTATTTATTTATTTTTTTGGTCTTTTCGAGACAGGGTCTCCCTGTAGCCCCAGCTGTCCTGGAACTCACCTTGTAGACCAGGCTGGCCTTGAACTCACAAAGATCCGCCTATCTCTGCCTCCCAAGTGCTAGGATTAAAGGCGTGCGCCACCACGCCCGGCAACATATTTTAAATATTACTTTTGTAAAAGGCAAAAAAAGCAATCATTTAACTGGAGACCACCATCACATTCATTTGGATATCTCCAAGCTCATGCACTTTCTGCAATATTATAGGATATGTCGGACCGATTCTCCCCCCCCCTCCTCTAATAGCATAGACTCTCCACAAGGTTAAATAGGTTCATGCATTGTGTTCCTTTACTAACTTTTATATGTATTTTGCAAATTTAAAGTTGGAAAAACACTTAATAACTAATTAAAACGTGGAATATAAAGCCATCAATTATTCATGCTGGAGATGGTGAATGAGTCTTATTCCTGCATAATATTTTTTACCCACCTGTCTACTTTCCTACTATTTAATAAGCCCAAGCTCCCGCTAATCATCTTGGCCCCTTAAGCTCCTGGTACAGGATACCAGGCTCAGAGCCCCTCTGCATTTGCCTCTGGTTTACTGCATGTGATTTTCCTCATTTTCACTTTATGGCTCCTTCCTGGTAGTCATTGTAATGTAATCATTGCACTAATGTGTGCTTCCCAAATGCTTGGTTAAAAATTAATTATTAATGAGATAGTAATAGAGGAGCAATAGATACTGTCTGCATTGCTCCCAAAGAAAGATGAGACAATTTATGGGACTTGAAGATTACATAAATAACTTCCTTTGTTATAAACAAGCTTATTTACTTTATTAAATCTAAAATTAAAATCTGCAAAATGACAAATTTATGTAATTTTAAAATTTATTCCCCTTCCACACATCTGTCAAAAACATTTCTTCTGCTTACTGACAGATTATATACACAACCCAAACCATAGTACATGGAAATAGTTTACACCACTTCACTGTCATTATGATTATGAGCATCAAAATTATGAGACTGGATCATTTTCCTTTCTGAACAGGAAAACTTTCCTTAAATGAAAAAAATATCTGTGTCCATTGAAAACTTTCCTGTTCCAGGAGCATATAGACCTGGGGACGCTGTTATTCTATGACCTTGCTTTGTGGGTGTATGAACACGTGACAAGAGAAGAAAAATATTTTATATGCTGCCATTAAAGTCCCAGAATGAGATGGAAATTTCATTTGAAGACTGAAAGGAATAATTATTCCTAAGGGAAGGCAAGGCAAGTTCTTTAGTGCAGATACTCCTTAGCAGCCACCAGGAAGAGGGCTCAGAGAGGATGCTGCTCTTCAAAATGGAACACAGCGCACTTTCAGAAGGAAAACTTTGGCACAGACTTCAAGACATACAATCTCTGTGTGTCTTCAAGACAATCTTTAGCTCATTCAAGTTAAAAAGAAAGGGGAGGGCTGGAGAGACGGCCTAGCAGTTAAGAGTGCCGACTGCTCTTGCAGAGGACCCGGGTTCGATCCCCAGCACCCACATGGCGGCTGAGAACCATCTTTAACTCCAGTTCCAGGGGAATCTGACACCCTCTTCTGACCTCTATGGCATTGCACGACACGGGTGCACAGACCTGCATGCAGACAGTACATTCATACACATAAAGAATAAAATTTAAAAAAAAGCAAAGATGGTGAGAACAGTTGGAATTTGGATGAAGGCTACACACTTCTGAAGAGCAATCACTTAGCTGGTGCTCTGCTTTCCTTTCTGCTGCTGTGATGGAATGCTGACTAAAAGCAGATTGGGGAGGAAAAGGGTTAGTTTAACTTACAGGTCACAGTACATCACTGAGGGAAGTCCAGCAGGAACTCAAGCAGAAACTTCAAGCAGAAACTATGGATCAATGCTGGCTCACTCCCAGGTCCATGCTTAGCTAGCCTCCTCATAGAGCCCAGGACCATCTGCCCAGGGAACAGTGCCACGCACACCACCCGCAGTGAGCCGGACCCTCCTGCATCAGTTAACAATCAAGCCAATCCCTACAGACATGCCCACCATGTCTGACCTGAGCAGCTCCTCAATCGAGACTCCCTTCTCAGGTGACTCTGGATGTGTCAAATTGACAGTTAACGATACCTAGGTCAGTTTGGGAAATATGAAAACACATTGTACTTCTTTACTACTAATAAATCAAGTCTGACATGTTAAACTTGATGGTATTTTTAAGTAGCATTGCATTTCAAAACATTCATACTCAAATTATCATCACAAAGAAATTCTTTGAATATTTTTAAAAAATGTATTTTATGTGTATCAATGTTATGCTTGCATGTGTATAGGCACACCTGTGACATGTGTATAAGCACACCTGTGACATATGATGCCCTCAAAGGACAGAAGGGGGTGTCATGTTCCCTGGAACTGGAGTCACAGATGGTTATTAGCCATCATGTGAGTGCTGAGATTTGAACTCAGGTCTTTTGCAAGAACAGCCAGTTCTCTTAACTACTGAGCCATCTTTCCATCCCCCAATTCTTTGAATATTTTAAATACTGATCAGAACCGAGACTAGATACTTCCCAAAGGATGTTCTTTAATTTTTGCCATTGGATAGAAAAATGAAAAGAATTGAACACAAAAGTTGTGAAGAGTATAGTTTATGAAATTATTTTTTATTTTTATTTATTTATTATTTGTGTGTGTGTATGAGTGTACTGTCTGCATGTAGATTTGTGCACCCGTGTTGTACAATGCTGCGGAGGTCAGAAGAGGGTCTCGGATTCCCCTGGAACTGGAGTTCTCCTGGAATTGGAGTTACAGACGGTTCTTAGCTGCCATGTGGGTGCTGGGGATCGAACCCGGGTCCTCTGCAAGAGCAGTCGGCACTTTCAACCACTATCTCTCCAGCCCTGAAATTATTTTTTGTTTTTAAATATTGCATTAATTCTTTGTTTTTCTTTTAGAACAGTCTTATCTGTCACTTATGTGTCCAGCACTGTAGGTACCCAAGAACACAGAAATGAAGAATGTACTTTACTGATCTTTCATCCTCCTTTGAGAGGCAGGCACTCAACAAATAGCTATTTAAGAAAATTTAAACTACAGTTGCATTAGGTATGAAAATAGGGCCCTTCTGAAAGAAAATCAAGTAAGGGAATTTTGGACAAAGAAAGAAAAATATCTTCCAAATAAACTCAAATCCATTTTTAATGCATGAAAGTAGTCTGCCTCATTTATCAAGCCTCTTCAGCTTCTGCTCCTTTGGTAGTCATCACGAAATTATGAAAATGGAAGTTCACCTGGGATTCGGCAGGCATTTCCATCTTAAGCAAGAAAATATATTTTTCAAAGAAATTTACTTTTGAATCTAATATATTTTTGGATGTAGATATGAGCCTTTATAGTTTGCTGGGAAGTGATAGAACTGAAATGATTGCATAACTGGAGAAATGAGAAGGAAAGAGTTTGCCGGTCCATTCAGGATGCTGGGACAGAGTACCAGAGACTGGAAGTTTTATAAACAACAGAAACATATTACAGTTATGGAAGGAAGCTGGGAAGTCTCAGATCAAGTGCCAGATATTTGGTGTCTGAGACGGTGAGGTCCCAGAGCCTGGTTTATAGATGCTGTCTTATCACTCTGTCCCCATGTGGTAGAAGGGCCATCTCTCTGAGTCTCACATAAAAGCACTAATTCCTTTAATGGGGGCCCACCTGCATAGAGAGCCTACAGGACTGTCTATACAACATTACATAAGCAATAGCTGTATGGAAGAAGCACTTTCTGTATCTTTCTCTATCCTTATATGTAGGTAAATACATAATTCACATTTATTTGAATTATTGACAAATGCAGATCAACTTCGATAATATAATTTTGTGCCAAATTAGCTGTGGATTTTCTTTTGATTTTTGTTTCAGTAAAGTAAGGGTTTTAAAAAAAAAAAAGCGGTGTTAAAAGTGTGATTCAACTTAGGGCCTTTCACATGTTCGGCAAGTGCTTTACCACCCAGCACTGAGCCATAACCAGCCCATTCTATAGTCTCTATTTTGAGAAAGGCTTTCATCACTTTATACTGCAGGTAGTCTGTGAACATAGATAGCATCCTCTTGCTTCAGCCTCCTAAGCAGCTGGGATCACAGACTTGAATCACCAGGTTCAGTTTGCAATAAGAATTTTATACTCTTTCCTTTGCCTCTCTAGCCTGAAAGCTATGTTCTATGTTTCTACTTTCTTAGCTGTATATCACAATTTTATATGCATATTTGTTCAACGAAGTAGGTTGCAAAATTTTTCAAATTCTTTTTCTTTCTTTTTTTCTTTCTTTCTTTCTTTTGTTTTTGTTTTTGTTTTTGTTTTTTTTTTTTGTATTTTTTTGTATAGTCTCAGCTGGTCTGGAGCTCGCTCTGTAGACCAAGCTGGCCTTGAACACACAGAGATCTGCCTGCCTCTGCCTCCCAAGTGCTGGGACTAAAGGCGTGCACCACCACATCCAGCTCAAAGTATTTCTTATCACGTACATGTCAATAGTATTTCTACAGCTTGAGAAAGTGAGCATTGCTACTTGACAGTCTCACTGCATCTGCAGAATCAGTGGGGGAATGGGGAGAAGAAGCCACCCGCAGTTTCTCCTGGGAGCTGAAGTTAGGATGAAAAGCTTCAGCTGGCTGTGGGGTTCCCACAGCCCAGCCTGGCCAGGCTTACTCAAGCTCTTGGCCTGGGGCATCGGCTGCTGCCCTGCTATGGCTGAATAAAACCCACCTATCGAGGATGCACACCCCCAGGTCACACAGACTGGTGGCCAGCTGCAGGCCTTTGTCCAGTCAAAACCAGCTAGCCAAACTTCCCAGGCTGGTGGTCTGCAGAGCAACCCCTTTCCAGCCAAATCTCACTAGCGCCAACCAAGAGGCCTGTGCCAAAAGGGCCTAGTTCACGCACACAGATGATGGTGAAAGAGGAAATCTGTTTATTTGGCCACAGCATTCTGTTTTTATACCTAGAGTGACGTCATATCTCAGGGCCTGGTTTCAGACCCCATGCCTCCTGTTCACGAGTACTTGTGAGTGCCTTTAATCTCAGGGGTTTGTTAACTCAGGCAAATCCTGCCTAAGGCCAGGTTTCCCTGTAAAAAGACAAGCAGGTAATTTAGCACAAAGACGCTTCCTTTTTACCTACAGCTACTGTCCTATGTTTTCAATATGCACTGAGGTTTTTCTACATGTTTACCAATCCCTTTGATCTAAATTCCTTCTTATATCTCAAACTTTTGAGAATATTTTTCTTCTTCCCAAAGAAAAAACCTTTAGATTTACTTTGTTAGACACAAACTCTGCCTTTTTTTTTTTCCTTTTGGGGAGGGCAGTAATTAAAGCTTTCTGTTTGATCTTTTCTTAAATATTTTTATTGACTCAAAAATTCCATACAATGTATTCTGATCATATACAGACCCCCTTGTCTGTATATGACCGGTGCTGAAAATGTTCAAATATTGCCTCATGCCATATTCTGCTGAGCCCCACTATCATTCCATTTTAACTATGGAATTCTGTGTTTGGTGTCAGACATTTTCACGCCTTTTAAATCAACTATCTTAGCATCTTGGAGCGTGTCCCTCCTTGAGATCCATATTCTCCTACAGTAACTGTCTCTTAAAATATCTCAAATCTGCTATTTAATTCATTTGTACATTTGCAAATTTTGATTCTGCTTTTCCTCTTTTGCTATTATGTTTCTTTCTCAACTAAGAAAATTCCAGTGATCTCTTCTTCTTATACTTTCAACTCTGCTTTAATCTCCGTGAACATATCAAGAGTGTTTGCTTTGTGCTCAGGGCTGGCATCTGAACTCTGTGCTGCTTCTGTGTCCTGCTGGCTCTGACACTGGGATCCTATGGACTGTGTAACTGGATTTGTCATGCTCATACAACTTAGACTTGAATTAAACTTCAGGCCTAAGACAAAAGTTCTCCTGATAAAAACTCTTTATTTCTGCCAGAAGAAGTTGGGGCATGAGGAATCCAGAGCATTTTAACTGAGATCACAATTAAAGTATCTATTTTTCACACAGAGATCAAGAACACATAGCAACAAATCAAGTGAAATCATATTCATATAAATATGCATGTGTTTATGTCTGTAATCACTCATGAAAGCAGAAGGGGATGAATCCGAGTGAGAGAAGGGCAGGGCACAGGGTGAACATGGTCAAAGTGCACAATGTATCACAGCCCATCAGTATAGACAACACAAGCCAACCAAAAATCTATACATCTATATGAGGACTGCATTATAGTAATAATTTTTCCAAATACATGATTTTCCCCTTCATGCAGTTCTAAGATCCTTTCTGCCACCATCTGAGGAGTAGACCTATTTCTGACTTACAGTCAAAGTAAGCATGTAGAAGAATTTGAGGTTGTAAGATAGAGAACATCTTAGATTCAGAAGATTTATAGTCCATACCTTGTTCTCCTTCCCATTATTTTCTATTATAAACTCACTCATGGGATTTTACATTTTAGATGTAAGTGTTGTACGTGATTCTGCACCAAACAAATTCAAGTCACCAGAGTTTGTATATTATCAAAGAAAAGGCAGCTTACATGCTGTGAACTGAGTTTTTGTCCCACCGCCACCCCAAATTCACCTTCAATGTAAGCATGTTTGGAGATAGGGCTTTCCTGAGCTCATTGAGGTTAGACAAGGAACTCTCAGATGGGAACAAGGCCTCCTCTGAGAAGTGAAAGGGGGCTGGCTGTTTGCATCCAAGAATATTATTGCTGATTCAGAACACAAGAAGTGAGGCTTGTCATGGGTTGGGGACAGTGACCATGTGGGAGGTCACTTCCTGTCTCTGAGTTTTATTAGACTAGGATGGAATCTAGCAGAATCTCCAGATCTCCCAAAAATATTTCTCTGTAATAAACAGGAAAAACCTGGTAAGTCCCCTGAATGTCAGCTAACGCTCAGCAGAGGGTGATGAGCCCACTGCCTTCATCTTGCTGCACATGCCCTATAGTTTCAGTGTGAATTTAATTACTCCCATTAATCAGCTGGCCTTGAGGGTACAGTGTCTTTTGACCCTGTGTTTCTCCATGCTGAGCCCCAACTTTATCTGACCTCCAAGTGAGAGCCACTGTTCTAAGGAATAGAATAGTGCAAGTATCTTATAATTCAGAAAGTGCTGTGCTAAAGTTTGTGTCTTGAATTATGCTTGCTTCGTGTCTTCACCATTATTATGGGAACATAGTCCATAGATAATGAACAATTACTGTTGCCATCAGTGTAAGAGCAGGGAGAGCCCTAGAGCCGGACTGCTGGGTTCAGATCCCGGCTGTGCTAAGCTCCACCACTGTGAACCTCAGCGATTCGTTCATTTGTGCCAAGTTCCCCATCTGTAAAATGAGAATGGTAGTGAATGTTAGAAAGCTCATTTGGGAAATCAGCAGTGTTAATGCACGGCAAGCATTCATGAGAGTGTCTGGAATGTAGGGAGTTCACAGTAAGTGTTGGTTTATTATCATTTCATCATCATTATTATCATGAATTATAGTAAATCTGGAATTGAAACAAGTACAATGAAGCATCACATTCATAGAAATTAGAAAAGAAAAAAACTTAAGGAACCAGAAGAAGCAAATGAGACAACACCGATGCAAATGCTGTTTTCCAGATACTCTTGGGTAGAGACTAGGGAGGGGAAATGCATAAAGTAAAACCAATACCAAAGGACACAGGCCAAGATGTATGCCAACCTCAGAACCAAAATCCCCAGTCTCTGAAATCTAAAGCTGGCAAAAAAAAAAAAAAAAGATGTAAATGGAAATAAGCCAGACAGGCAGGGTCCCAAGGAATGAGCATGTGTTAAACAATGCTTTCTCCATGGGTGGGAACAAGGATGGGGACCCGAACCTGCCTCAGAGCCAAGCCCAACAAAAAGTAAAACCAATACCAAAGGACACAGGCCAAGATGTATGCCAACCTCAGAACCAAAATCCCCAGTCTCTGAAATCTAAAGCTTGGCAAAAAAAAAAAAAAAAGATGTAAATGGAAATAAGCCAGACAGGCAGGGTCCCAAGGAATGAGCATGTGTTAAACAATGCTTTCTCCATGGGTGGGAACAAGGATGGGGACCCGAACCTGCCTCAGAGCCAAGCCCAACAAAACAATCATCCTTACTCAGGCCTCGTGGTAACCTAGTTCATCTGATATTAGAGATTTTGAATAACATTCAAGATGTCTGTGCAAATGAAGCAGGACTGTGTGTATCTGCATAACCATTCTGTAATATTATGGGTGGTATTATGTAGACATAATTATCATTTGGATAAAAGCAAGAGTCATGGTAATTAAATAGCCACTTTCCTTTCAGTTATTTCTCCATAGAGAATAAAGTTGATGCTATTTGGATAAAACAAACTCTCACAGATGGAGAGACCCATAACCAACAAAAACATATTTCTCAGATTTCTGGAGGCTGAAAGTCCAAGATCAAGGTGCTGGTAGGGCTGGGTCTGCCACAGAGGTGATGATCTCCTCACTCTCACCTTAGGTGATGGAAGAGACCAAGGAGCTCTGACCTCATTCGTGGCAGCCCCAAGATGGAACCACCTCCCACCTCCTTGGGGGTGAGGACTGCATGTATGAACTGAGGCCATCCAGACTGAGCCCAGCTTTAAATGTGCCTTGAATGTGTCCCCAGCCACCTTGAGTATCTAATCACCTGTGCATGTTTGCTTCATTTCCAGTAACAATGTCCTTTAATTTCTTGATTTTTATTTTATTATTTTTCTCCTTTATTGCCCATCAAATTTACTTAATTCCTGACCTTGAGAGTGTTTGCAAATTTTCTCTTTGGTGGGGAAGGGTAAGTTAGGGGACACATTACACAGTGTCTAACCCCCCTCCTTCTAAGGTTACAATAACAAACCAAAGTTCAAGTCCACTAGTTTTCCCTGGGGAACCAGTGAGTTTATTGGGTTTATTTTCAGAGCATAGGTGAGGGGTTACTTACAGGAACATGTGTGACCCCCAAAACAACTGCACCAGAAAGTCTGTGCTCAGCATAGAATATGGCTTCTTCATAGCCACATAGATACAGCCCAGTCTTTTGCGGGCTATGTACCCTACCCCTCCCAAGACCTCAAGGTCACGGCATGCAGATAGGGCATAATTGCATACAGTGGCTGGGGGGAGGGCTAGGCACTCATTCAAGGGACCCATGATCCTCCTGGTCTCCTTCTTCTAAGAAAAAATATCAGCTGTGATGGTCTTTTGCAAGCCCAGCTGGTCTGGTCTTATGAAGATAGTGTCTTTTCTGCTGGGGGTGGGGGAGTGCTGTACAACAGGGAACAACATTAGCAACATAAGCAATGTGAAAAGGGCTTAAATAGAACCTGTGCTTTCACAAGGATATCAAGTGATATATACACAGGTTAGCATTTCAGAAGTCTTTCCGCAGGCATGATGAGACGTTTGATAAAGCACATCCAGTCTGTGTCTTCTCTTAGAATTGGAATGTACATTTCAGAGAGAAGACTTTTTTTTTCCTTTTAACTCTCCAGTCATGAATATTTAAGTTTTCTGCTTCCCAAACCATCTTTGTTGCCAGATAAAGAAAATATACCTGTACCATGGTAAAGAGAAAAGGCATAGAAAGCCAGACATGGTGGTGCACACCTTTAATCCCAGCATTCAGGAGGCAGAGGCAAGCAGATCTCTGTGAGATGAAGGCTAACCTAATCTACATATTGAGTTCCAGGCCACCTAGGGCTATAGGGAGACTCTGTTTCAAAACAAAACAAAGCAAAACAGAACAAACAAAAAGTAACAAAGACCAAAAAATAAAGAAAACGGAGTGAGAATGAGCCAGATAATATTCCTTGAATCTCTGCCGTGACTGTAGTCAGAACCTGTCTTGAAATTGCACCTTGATGAGTCAGTAGTTTCTTTGCTTAAAGTAATCTGACTGCCATTGAAACAAAGGGTTCTGAAATATAAAACAAAACTCTATTGTAAGATGCCAATATTATCCATCGAAAATCAAACAACAAACAATATATTTTCTATTCTGAGGCATCTTTCAGAAAGAACTTAATTTTCCTTCTATTTTTGAGCCACACGCTTTGTAGAAAAGATGAATACTATCTCTCATTATAGGAAAATCTCTTATCTTCTTTCATACCATGCTAGAGTCCCCTTCTATTCTTAGTCAAGTACCTCCCAAACCCAAGATTTCTAATTAGTTAATAAACTGTCTCCAGCTGCTTCTCCTGTTGTGCAAAATTCAATAGAAGTAGAAAAATCAATTAGCACATACCTGAATATATTTAGAAAAGATTTTCAAGTGGCTTTTTACTATGGAAATCTGAGCAACCCTAGAAAAATAAATCAACAAGCTTTAGGAACACAATAAGATTGGGAAGCACAGAACTTCATTTCTACCTGGGTTAACAGTGCTGAATGAGTGGAGCAATCAGCATGATGGGTAACTGTAAAGTCAGTCCACTTTCCATCACTGTGACAAAATAATTGATACTGTGGTTTGAATGTGAAATGTTCAATAAGCTCCTGTTGTGAATGCTCTTCCCCAGCTGGTGGCACTGTCGAGGTGGATGTAGAGACTTTAAGAGAGAAATCCTGGCTGAATGAAGTGGATGACCAAGGTGAGTCCTTGAGGTGGGTGTTATTACCCTGGGCTCTATCTGGTCACACCTTCTTTGCCTCCTGTCTATCAAGAAGTGAACGAGCATATCTTGGGACCGACCATGACATTCTGCCCAAGTGCAGGAGGCAGAGCAGCCACAGATGGAACCCTCTAAAGCCTTGAGTCAAAATCAATCTTTACTCTTAAGACGTTCTGCCAGGCATTTGGTTGCAGTCATGAGAAAGGAAAGTAAGACACCAGACACAAAGAACTTAGGATTGTTATGTCAAAAAAGAGAGAATTGCAGGCCACTGTTGGCATAGTCAATTAAGAGAAAAAGAATCCCAGGATTGAGAGGGGCTAGTGCCTCAGAAAGTCTCTTGGTGCTGGAGCTCCAGGGTGCAGAGTTTAGGAAAGCAGAAACCAAAGACAGCTGAGCCAGATGTAGGTCCAAGAGACCTCGCTACAGCAATAATTTTCATTATAGGTTGTTTGGACTCTACACGTTGGAGTTACTTTTGGTCATTTTTCTAGCCATAGCCAGGGTCATGGGAAGCTTCAAATGTGTTGTAGCTGCCACCAGAAATGCCCGGACAGGCACAAAATAGCGTCAGGACCATCTCAGGCAATATGGTGGTGCTTCTTCAGCTACTTCAGGAGGAAGTTTTCCCTCAGTTTTAAAACTTACAGTCCACAGTCAGCAAATTCTTTGCTTTTGATATCACAGTGTGTATCAAGAACTACAAGAGTGATAGAGGCCTGTTAACCTCACAGTGGCCAGAAAGCAGAGAGGGACATGAAAGTGCTACAGCCTCATTGTCCCCCCAGAAGCACACTGCCGGCAGGCTGACTTCATTCCACAGGGCAACCCCATGTAAAAGCTCCCCACCATCTCCTAAGAACAAAATGTTGTTGACTGCAGTTTTAACACATGTGGCTTTGAGGAACACTTGTCTCCATCTTAGCAGGAAGCTTCCTATATTGTTAAGTTGTTGTGTTGTACAGTGTTGAGAACAGTTTTTAATTCTCTGTTAAGAACAAATGTAAGAATGCCTTTTGGCTACATAAATATGAGGGCAGAGAAGATGATACACTTTAATCTTCTTAAAGGGAATTTTTCCAAAGACATGTTCTTAAAGGACCAAGTCATTCTCAGTGGCCTTCCTGGTTTATCTTTAGTGTTTATCCAGCTTTATTTAAGTAGCAGTGGAGGCAACGTGTTTGCTTTTATGGTCTCAACAACAACATAAGACAGACTTTCAAAAAAGAGATGTACATTCAACAACAATTCAATGCTCACAAGTCCATGAAAACTTAGTCTTTCTTTATATGACCTGTTAATGTGCCTTATAACAAAACATTACTGAAAATAAAAACTAAAAAAGGGAGGCTTTTCTAAAAACTGGAGCACTGTGTTGTAGGAGTTATTAATCCTGTGTGGAAATGGACTGTGGAGAGGGCACGCATGTGATCACTTCAGTAGCAGCCCAAAGACACATGTCAGAGAGCAATTCTGAGTGTAATTGTCATTTATTCAAATGCAACATGCTGTTATACAGGCAGTATGACATCACCTCCTAGTGCCTAATGCCAGACCCTTTACATCACACGTCACTCCCATGAGGCGAGTTAAGGAAGGGACATGTGGGTGAGCAAATCAGCTCACAATGCCAGGCCCGTGGCTGCCCACATGAGAAATGCATCTCAAACCCAGGGCTGCTGTTCTACATCTCCCCCTTTTTGTTTTTGCCCCTACAAACTCAAAGAGCATTATAGAAGTGGTGGTCAGTTACCTTTGTCTGGCCCAAATGGTCATGACTATCCTGTAAAAATACTAAGACTAATCAATCAATGCCCAAATACAAACTTGGTAGAGAAAAAACCAGCTAGCAAATATAAGCAACACTCACACAAACCCAATTAGCAAACATCTGTGTCCAATTTTACACATATAGGGTATTTGGTTGTACCCCAAAGTATTGAGCCTGGCTAGAAAGGCCTGCACATACAACCCTGCTGACCACACTAAAGTCCAGTCTGTATTTGCTGGGATCTCACAATTTACCCCTCATTTTCAGCCCTTATAATCTGGCACAACACCTCTTCTGTGAGTGGTCTTTGGGCCTTGGAGAAGAGAGCAAGAGAGGGTGAAAAAGTAAAACAATCCAATTTTCTTTGAAAAGACTCATCACACTCTCAGGTCCATCTAAGCTTTACTTCCAACAGGCTGGTGGCTCATCCAGGGATCCCTTTCTTAATTCTACTAATAAAACACAAATAGGGAGAAGTACAGAATTTATTTTTTTCTGTATTGTATAAGAACAGAATTTAAACAAATATTAATTACCATGACAAGACATGTTGAGGGCAGAGACATAAATGTTTGGATGGTATTTTAGTCTAGGAACTGTGACCTTTTGTGCAAAGGGATGGTAATAGCTTCCTATTGTGGCCTATAACATCTTTAGCCACCAGAGGGTACAAACTTGTAGTGTCAGTCATGTGCTAACCCCTCTTGACCCTCAAGGAGTGGGCCATGCATCCAATTATAATTTGGGGTATGA
The DNA here is from genome assembly GCA_009823505.1 of Rhizomys pruinosus. Classification (NCBI taxonomy): domain Eukaryota; kingdom Metazoa; phylum Chordata; class Mammalia; order Rodentia; family Spalacidae; genus Rhizomys; species Rhizomys pruinosus. The sequence continues at coordinate 455,062 of VZQC01013986.1, read as the reverse complement.
AACAATATTAGGCAGCCACTATCTGCAGTCTTTGTAAGAAAAAGAGGTGTAGCCTAAGAGGCTTGCAGTAACCCTGGAGACCATCTCCTTCTAGTGATCTGTGTAACACTCTCTAGCATCATGAAGGTCAGCTGTACATTTGCAGGGCAAGGTCTCAACACAATTTTTCCTTTTTATGTCAACACCATGTTGTCTTTGGCAGTGGAGTCTTATTGTACTTTTTTGTACATGCAGCAATATTACAGGCAAAAAGCCTTTACTTGGGAGGCCTTTCAAGCCACCCTGGCCAACAGCTCCTTGGTAAACATAGCCCACAGCTGGCACTAAAAGCTTTTATTTACCCATATGTCTCACTTGACCAGAGAGCAAAATTTAGAGGTAGGGCATTAATCCAAAGGGACAGGCACAAATGTCCATGTTACCATACTTTCTGTATGTTTAGACAAGTCAGATCCCCTGCTGGTGGGCCCTGATCCATATCTTGAATGTTTCTTGCTAGAACCCAGATGGGGGCTCCATCTGTGGGAAGATGACAACAAACCCTTTTTCCATAGTTAGTAGTGATTTTTTTTTTCACTTTGTCTACATTGTACCCTGCCATAGCACCAATTGCATCAGTTATGGCCTGTGAGAAGTCTCCAATGTTTATGGATTGGAGTTGTCATTTCTGATTTCTAAATTGAAAAATTGACAAAAAGTTCAGTGTAGAGAGTGCTCTACAAACTGCATCCTAGAGGAGTTATATTTCCCTCCACTTTTTGTCTTATGTACCAAGAACAGAATACTCTCTGTCCTTTTATAGACTCCTATATCTTGATCTATAATTTTTTAAAAGGCAAGAGTTGTATTACATACTGATAGACAGGAACCAAGTTGTAAAAGTCTGCCAAGTCTATCCAAACTGTCTTCTACTGAACTGTATACTGTTTGTTTAAGGAGGTAAAATCCAGTCCTTCTTGAGCCAAATTACCTTTGTAGGCAAAGGAAATGCCACAGGTAATATTTGTACAATACAGAAAAATATGGACAACACTTATGTACATGCAATCCCAAAGCTGTCACTGGGAATCTAGTACAAATTAGGAGTAGATAAAACATTAATAACAATTTTTAGTCCCAATTAGTTTAAGTGTTTTACTATTTTGACATTGAAAATATTTAGTCAAATTTTATTTAATGCAAGCATTTTGCCAAACTTTCAAATACCACGTGATGTTTCGATAAAGCTTAAGCAAAAACTGAACATTTTAAAATAAACCTTGACCAGATATACATATTGTTTTTATTTTGTTAATGTATTTATTTATACTTTTTATCAAATCTAGACCCGTGTCCCCCAGTTTATCCCCCCATCCCACCAGAGCTCATGCATTCTATCAGATATGCTTTTCATCTCTTTCTCAGTCTTTCTCAATATTCTCCATGTGGAAGTTGACTGTTTTGAGCAGAAGTTCACTGTTTCAGTCAGTTCTTTGATGCAGTCCTTGTTGTTGTTGTTCTTGTTGTTTTTGTTGTTTCCAATTGCATCACTCCCAACTGCTTGGACAAAAGCACAAGGGGCCATGCACAAGAAATATTTACAACTAGGTAATTGGCACTAGCATCCACAGATGAGGGATACAATTCCTCGTTTGTTTTTCTGGGACTGGGTTACTTCACTCAGCATGATGTCTTCTAGCTCCAGCCATTTTCCTGCAAAGCTCATGATGTCATCTTTCTTAACTGCTGCATAGAACTCCATTGTGTAGATGTACCACATTTTCTCTATCCACTCATCAGTTGAGGGGCATTTGGGTTGGTTCCAGCCCCTTACTATGTTGAAGAGAGCTGAAATAAACATGGCCATGCATGTATCTCTGCGGTGGGGTGAGTCTTGAGGGTACATGCCTAGGAGTGTTATGGCTGGGTCAGGTGGCAAGTTCATTCCAAGTCTTCCAAGGGTTCGCCACACTGCTTTCCATAGAGGCTGCAAGAGTTTACATTCCCACCAGCACTGGATGAGTGTTCCCCTTTCCCCACAACCTCTCTAGCACTTGGTATCATTTGTTTTCTTGATCCTAGCCAGTCTTATTGGAGTAAGATGATATCTTAAAGTGGTTTTGATTTGCATTTCCTTAATGATTAGTGATGTTGAACACTTCTTAAGGTGTTTCTCAGCCATCTCTAATTCCTCACTTGTGAAGTCTCTGTTCAGCTCTTTGCTCCATCTATTGAGTGGGTCATTTGTTTTCTTTCTTCTTTGTTTTTTGAGTAGTTTATATATTCTGGAAATCAATGCTTTGTCAGATGTATCTGCAGTGAAGGTTTCCTCCCACTCTGTGGGATTTCTCTTCACTTCCTTGATTGTTTCTTTTGATGTACAGAAGCTTTTGAGTTTCCGGTGGGGGGGGGATTGCCACCGTTCAGGATGTCTCGACCCAACCAAGAACCTGGAGTCAGTTATGAGGTCTGGTGAGTGCAAGGCTACCCACCTCGAACCCTTGTGGGCTCTCCACCCAGCCCAGATTCCCAGCTCAGACACCAGAGCAGCCTTGACCCTTGGGGCTTTGACACCTACCCCTGTAAGGTACCTGGCTCGGACTCTTTGGGCAGGACCGCCTGGGATTCCCAGTAGTGCCCGTGAGCAAGGCCAAATGTGCCCTTTGACCTTTGGGGGCTTAGTCACCCATCCCCAGAAGTCGACTCCCCCCCGCCCCCCCCCCACCCCTGGACTCCAGACTATGTCGCCTGGAGTCAGTGAGGTGCTGTTGAGGCAAGGCAGACCTGCCTTTACCCTTGGGGGCCTATTGGTGTGCAGGCCAAAGTAGCAACTCAACCCAGCCCCCCCACCCAAATCCTGGTGGAGCTCTGGTACAGAGGATCTAACGGGCATAGCATTGGGGATTATAGTCTGTGCAGCAAAGTCTGAGGTGCCAGAATTCAAAGAAACAAACAGACAAGTCCACATGCCAAAGTCACAAAAAATGGGAAAAGCTCATAATAAATCCACACCAAACTCTACCAACCCTACAGAAGATCCCTCCAATGAGGTCTCCAAGGAAAGAAGCCAAGACACTGACCTTAGAAGTATGACTGTAGACATATTGAAAGAAATTAGAGAATTAAGAGAATGAAAAACTCAAGAAGGACCTAGAGGGAGATAATGACAAATGGCAGAAAGAACTAAGGGGAGAGATTGAAAAACTCAAGAAGGACTAGAGGTAGAAAATGACAAATTCCCCAGGCTGAAATGAAAAAAGAAAATGACCAATGAAACAAGGAGCTACAATATGAGAATGACAGGCTCCAGAAGGAAGTGGAAACACTAAAGAATTCACAAGATGAAATGAAAAAGGAAATTGATGGGAAATTCTTCCAATCCAGCAAAAATGTGAAATGGTGCTCTCAAAAAAAAAAAAAAAAAGAATATTAGGGGCTGGAGAGATGGCCTAGTGGTAAAGAGCGCTGAGTACTCTTGCAGAGGACCCACGTTCGATCCCTAGCACCTACATGTCGGCTGAGAACGTCTTTAACTCCAGTTCCAGGGGAATCTTATGCCCTCTTCTTACCTCCACGGCATTACATGACACGAGTGCACAAACCTACATGCAGATAGTACATTCATACACATACAATAATAAATCAAAATTGAAAAAGAAAAGAAAAAAAAAGAATATCAGACCTGCAGAATAACATGGACCAACTAGAATGCTCACATAAAGATTATGAGATGGAGAGACATCTCAATGGTTAAGACCACTGACTGCTCTTTGCAGAGGACCCACATGGTGGCTAATAACCGTCTTTAACTCCAGTTCCAGGGAAACAAACCCTCTTTGACCTGAGGCATGGACGACAGGTGCAATACATAAATAACTCATTACACAAATATAAAAAAAAAGAAACAAACAAACAAACAAACAGAACACCACAAGAGTGGAACAACCAGGAAATTGGGACACTATGAAAAGACCAAACCTGTGTATCATAGTATAGAGGAAGGAGAAGAATCCCAACACTGTTGACCAGATCTTCAACAGGATAATAGAAAAATTTCCCCAAAACAGAAAAAGGACAAACCATACAAATACAAGAATTCATATACACCAAACAACAGACCAAACACATGGAGACTAAACAACACAATCCTGAATAACAAATGGGTTAGGAAGAAAAAGGTGAAAAAAATTATTCATGGAAAACGGAATGAAAAGACAAACACACAACAAACTTGTGGGATATTTAAAAGCAGTCTTGAGGAGGGAAATTTATGCCCTAAGTGCCCACATCAAAAAAAAAACAAACAGAAAGGGAAGAAATAAAAGATCTAACACTGCAGCTACAATCACTTGAGAGACAAGAAATGAACCCTAAACCCAACAGACAGGAAGAAATAACAAAAATCAGAGGAGAATTCAATGAAATAGAAACAAAGAAAACAATACATAAAAATCAATGAATCCAAAAGCTTGATCTTTGAAAAAATAAAATAGACTGACCTCTAGCCCTGTTAACAAAAAAAAGACAGAGCAACTCCACATCAACAGCATATAAAATATTTTTGCTCCAGAAAGGCTGGGTTTTACTCCCTTAAACAAACAGTATACAGTCCAATAGGAAACAGTTTTGATGGGCTTAGCAGACCTTTACAACTTGTTTCTCTTCGATGGGTATGTAATGCAACTCCTGCCTTTAAAAAAATCGTAGATCTCTTGATCTGTAAGAGTCTGTGAAACAAGAGAGACTGTTCTGTTCATGGTACAAAAACCCAAAAAGGTGGAGGGGAATATGCCTCCCTCTGAGATGCAGTTCACAGAGCACTCTCTATTCTGAACTATTTTTTATCAATCTCTTAATTTTAAAATCAGAATTGACAACTCCAATCCATAAACACTGGAGCCCTCTAACAGGCCACAATTGGTACCACTGGTGCCATGGCAGGGTACAATACTGGGACAATGGGAAAAGGGTTTGTTTTCGTCTTCCCAAAGATGTAACCCCCATCTGGGTTTCAGCAAGACACACTGATGATATGGATCGGGGCCTACCAACATCGGAGGTGACTTCTTTAAACATCCAGAAAATGTGGTAACATGGACATTTGTACCTATCTCTTTGGATTAATGCCCTATCTCTAAACTTTGCTTTGTGGTCTGTTGAGATGCACTGGTAAATAGAGGCTTTAGTACCAACTGTGGGCTGCCTTTACCAAGGAGCTGTTGGCTAGGGCCGATTTAAAAGCTACCCAAAACAAAGGCTACTTCCCTGTGATGTTGGGGTACACACGCAAAAAGGACCATATGGCCATACTGCTGAAGATGTGGTGTTCACAGTAAAAGGGAGATGTGGTGAGTACTGCAAAGGGACAGCTGACCTTCATGATCCAGTGAGCACTATGCAAATCACTGGAAGTAAATTGTCTCCAGAGTTACTGCAAAACTCATAAGCTACACCTAACTTGCTTGCGTGGAGCACAGATAGTGGCAGCCTAATATTTGTACATCCCCTCAAAATCTAATTGGATGCATGCCCCACTCCTTGGAGAGAGGCATAGCATATGATTGATACTGTAAGCTTGCCACCCTTACCATCCCTTTGCAGAAACGGCCACATTTCCTATACTAAAATACCATCCAAATATTTGTGTTTCTGTCCATAACTTGTGATAGTTGATGTTTTCTATTTCTGTACTTCTTGCTATCTGTGTTTTATCATATCTTTTTCAATTTTTTATTTTTTTGTGTAGAATTACTTCTGCATGCAGGCATTGCACCCGTGTCGTGCAATGCTGCAGAGGTCAGAAAGAGGGTCAGATTTCCCGGAACTGAGTTAAGATGTTCTAGCTGCCATGTGGTGCTGGAGATCAAACCCAGTCCTTTGCAAGACAGTCTGCTTTAACCGCTTAGGCCATCTCTCCACCCCATTAGTAAATTTAAAGACCACTGATGATGAGCTGCCAGCAAACTGAAGCAAAGCTTGGACAGGCCTGAGGGTCTGATGTGTCACTTAAAAAAGAAACAGCCAGAATTGACCAGAGTCCACTCACAGCTTGCAGAGAGTGTGACTGTTTTACCTCCATCCACCTGTGTCCCTTTTCTAAGCCAATGGGAACAATCTGTGGAAGAGGGGCGTGGTAGAATGTAAGGCTGCGATGGGGTGAATGGTGAAACTACCAGCAATGTAGTCTGGACACTCATTTGATCAACTTGATTGAACAGACAACCTGTCACCCCCCACTGGATGGTGGGCTGTAGGTTTGGGCACAACAGCCTGCATAGTTTTGCATGGAAGGTCTTGTACCTCAGGTTAACACTTATAGCTCAAAAATGAAAAAAAAAACAAAAAACAGAGAAAGATGCAGCGACCATTATGGCAGAATGCATGATCTGGATGGGGTGGCGGGGGGGAGGGAAAGGGAAATAGCCTGAACTGATTGGAAAGAAATGTAGGGAAATGCACAAGAGCATCAAATAAAAACTAATTAAAAAAAAAAAACATGGGAAAGGGCAGAGAAAAGTTGCAAATGTGGTTGAAGTAGGCCAAGGTCCATCCCAAACTTGCCTCTGCTTTCTGCTCCACCTCCTCCCACCATGCCGTCTGCCACCATGGACTCTAAATCCCTGGAACTGTCAATCCAAACTCAAATAACTCTTCCTTTATAAGTAAACAAAATGTGTAATTTACTTCTCACCGTCTCTTGCTCCCTTCTCCAAGGACCAGGGACCATTCTCGGAAGAAGGGGAACCCCAGTTTGTAAAGGATGAAGGGTAAAGTGAATTGTGAGATCACAACAAATATGGACTGGACTTTTATTTAGCATGCTTGTGTATGAAAACCTGTCCAACTGGATTAGGAGACCCTGGGTTGTCCAAAAATTGGGGCATAGATGCTTCCTAATTAGGCTAACATGAATATTGCTTATGTCTGATAATTGGTTTACCCTGTATTTGGCTTTATTTGGGCACTAAGTAGTTTAAATACTTGTACAAAATATTCATGGCCATTTCTGCAAGACAAAGGAAACTGACCACCACATCTATAATGCTCTGAGTTGATGGGGGCAAAAACAAAAAGGGTTTCAACTGCAATTGTGCAGGTGTGTGGGCGGTGCGTGCCCACTGCCATGGCTGACTTGCTCTCCCCCCATCCCATTCCTTAACCTAGTCTCATGAGAATAATGAATAATGTGTGATATAAAGTGTTGGGATTGGCCCGCTTAAGTTGGTCATATCCAAGCTACCTATATAAGTGACATATGGAATTGAGTAAATTGGTGTTTCACTTGAATTGAACTCTCTGGGTGTGTCCCTGGGCTGTTACTGAAGTTATCATGCATCTGCTCTCTCCAGAACATCTGTTTCCATGGCGAATTAATTAACTCCATCAATAACCAATCACCTTCTACTGGATTAAGGCCACTTCACAACAGAAAAGTCCATACCTGACATTCTTATGAGGGCAAGAACTGGTAGCTAGACAAATCAGAGGCAATATGGGAGAACTTACTAATACTCATTCCCGAAATAAAATATAATTTAAAATAACTCACAATGACTTATTGTTATACTTATGCATTACTATATCTCTCAACTCTGACCACAAACGTCCCTTCAGCACAATGGAACTAGAAAAGAAGAGAGTCCCAAAAGGATCAGTTAGAGAAAGCAAAGACTGAGAATCCTCAGCTCTAAAGGGACACTATATTCATTAGCCTTCTTCTCCCAATGCTCAGGAATATCTGCAGGAGAGTCAGAAGAACCGTTAACGTCCAGAGGTGTTAGGATGAATTCAAGGAAACTGTGTGTCTGGGCACCTACAGTGGTAGTTGCACTTATGAACCCAATCACGTATGACAGCAGGCACAAGTTTTGTGTAAATCCAAGCCAGCTGGACTCAGCATGGATGGAGGAGGTGAGAAAGAAGACCCCATCCCTAGATGAGTATTTGTTAGAAACTGCATGATGCTGGGAGAGAGAGAGAGTCATTTTTCTTACTGGTATGATGCTTAGTAGGTTGTCCGACTCCAGGGCTTAGACCCACAATCACGAACTCATGGGAGACACAGAATGGACTTGATAGGCCTTTAAAAACAAAAATTAGTCAATTGATGTGAGGCTTAACAGGTATCCAAATTTTTTCCCAACTTAGTCAAAGTATTATATGGTATTCTAGTCTTAGTAAAAGGAAAAACTCGTCTACATTGTAAACAAACATGGTTAAAAGGTTTTAATAAAAAAGGATAATACATTTAAGATAAATTGGAAATATAAAACATTGTAGTCCACATATGCCTCACTTGTAATTTTGCATTAAAAACAACTTTGGAGTAAAGAATACAAATATTCTCTACAAAAATTTCATGTTGTGTACAGTATCAACTTGTAACATACTTTCTTCTACCGTAGGATAATTAACTAAAGTTACAGGAAAATACACTCCTATAAGACATGGAGAGTTGCTATAAACTTAGAATATAACTGTTATCAATGAGGAAAAAGGCAAAGGAACAACCGAGATCAAAAATAAGCCCCATTTCACACGTCTTATATTCTACTGCTGATCTATTCTTTGTCTTTAAACGAACACTCCCTGTGTCCACTTAATCACTCTTAGACAGGCTGCTGATCCATCAACCTACCCAATCGTGGCAATAGAGGCTGCCACCGATTATTTTCTATCTATGTCTGCCCATTAAACTACAAGGTCAATGAAACCTGACATTTGTTAGTTTCAGTAATATATTCTCACTTCCTAAAAGAAAGAGCTAAATAAATATTCATTAATAAGGACATCAATATAAAAATTAAAACTAGAATTCTTTTTAAAATACAAAGAAACAAATGCATTATATCCTTGGAAAGATTTAGAATTGATAAAGATTGGATTATATAAAAGCTTAAAAAGCACTGACACTTCCAGACATCGCAAAGCTCCTATAAATAGAGCTACTACAGAGTTGAGCAAGACTTACAGGGAAAACAAGAATGTGTAAGGCATTCTGATATATTAATAAGAAAAGAACAACTTAATAGGCAAAAGACATAAAAAGGGAGAAGACATTTCTAGTCTCAGAAAGCAAACACCCAAATGAGCAACGAAAATGCAGGAGACACAACTCAATATTGACATCATATTAGCAAGAGCTAGCTAATTTGGAAGTAACTAAAAATTAGAACCTAGAATTTATTCAAAAGATTCTCCCATAAATGCACAGTAAGAAATCTAAGGGTATGAAATGGCAAGACAAACAAAAATAAGTAAACAGCCAGATGTCCACAGCAAACAAAAGACTATGTAAATTTGGATATAACCATTATCTTGGAGTACTCTGATAAATTTGAATAAAAGCTACACATTTCAATATGAACTAACTTCAAAAATATAATTTTGAACAAAAATTCGTAAATCAATATAGACTGTATGCCTTTCTTAAACTATAAAAACTGCAAAACATTATCTTAAATATTTAAATTTTAAAACTATACAGAGAGAGAGTGGAATTTTTAAAGGCTGTAAACACACTTCTAGTTCCAAATATTTAACATTTAACAACAAGCACAAGATGTCTTTTAATCATGCACGGGGAGAAAAAAAGAATGTAAGGGGGAACATACAGACTATTTACTGAGCGCTGATATACTAGAGAAATTATTTTGATTACCACTCAAACCACTTTGACAAGTCAAAAACCAGGAAAATGCTAGGCTTGGTGCACTAGCCTTTAATCTCAGTATCTCGAGAGCGAGAGGAGGACTCTTAGGCATCAAATCCCTGGTCTACACAGCAAGTTTCAGGAGAGAGGCTACGTAGTATGCCTCTGCCCCCAAAACTAAAACACCCATGCTCAGCATGGTGGCACAGGCTTTAATGCACCAGCAGAGAGGGCAGTGCAGAACTTTATGCAGTTCTAAGGCTACCTGGTTGTACATATGTTGATTTCGGACACTACAGGGAGACCCTGGCTCAAAAATACCAGAAACGGAAACAAAACAAAACAAAACCCCTAAACAAGAATAGATACACACAGACACACACAAAATACTGCGCAGGCTCCCATAAAAATGTAAGGAGCACTAAGCCACATTCCAAATAAATTTTTGGAATATGAAAAAAAATGGCTCAATATCCACTGGTTAATTGAAGAGCAAAAATCAGCTCGGCATGCCAAGCCTTTAATCCTAAGCAGTCGGAGGCAGAGGCATGGTGTGTGTGTGTGTGTTGTAGTCAAACTCCAGTCACTGTGTTTTAGCACGCTCCAGGCCAGCTGGGACGTAAGGGAGATGGATTCTCGAGAAGACAAAAAAAAAAAAAAAAAAAAAAAATTCCATCTACTAAAAGGAAATGCTCCACAGGATCCAGCTGGCTCTGTACTGCAGCTTTTTAACAAATGTGTCACAACCTTTTATTTGTTGTGTGTGATGGCGTCAGCGGTTTAAGAGCACCGGCTGCTGCTTGCAGGCCCTTGTCGAGCCACGCTTGGCGTCTCATATTCTCGGCACCCTGATCTTTATAGTCGCTGGCTTGTGATCCTCCCAGATAGCACGACGTCAGAGGAGGCAAGATCCTCCTATGCAGTATCCCACGTGCGCCGCACACGTACCTGATATGTGACGGACGTCTAATGATCAGGCAGCCTGGGTACTATCTCCAATATGACCATCACGTAACACAACAACATTCCCCATAAAATTCCAGCCCACGCAATAGTGGCCCGAGAGATCGTGACTAGCCTATAACAGAGCCGCTACTACGCTGACACAATCCAAGCAGGTACGTGACATGTGGTGGCGCTCAAATCTGGCATAATCTAATTAAAGGACTAATGGTGAAGGCCCGTTCTCTCCAATGAGGCCAGCCAACCCAACCAACAAACCAAACAAAAAACCGTCCTTTGACCCTGGGGGGGGGGATTGCCACCGTTCCAGGATGTCTCAGACTCCAGACAAGAACCTGGAGTCAGTGAGGTGCTGGTGAGTCAAGGCATACCCACCTCGACCCTTGTGGGGCTCTCCACCCAGCCCCAGAATTCCCAGCTCAGACTCCAGGCAGCCTTGACCCTTTGGGGGCTTGACACCTACCCCTGTAAGTCCTGGCTCGGACTCTTGGCAGGCCCCTGGATTCAGTGAGGTGCCCGTGAGGCAAGGCAAATGTGCCTTGACCTTTGGGGGGCTTGTCACCCATCCCCAGAAGTCGAGCTCAGACTCCAGACATGTGCCTGGAGTCAGTGAGGTGCTGTTGAGGCAAGGCAGACCTGCCTTTACCCTTGGGGGCCTTGTTAGCCAAGAGCAACCAACTCTCAGCCCCCAATCCTGGTGGAGCTCTGGTACAGAGGATCTAACGGGCATAGCATTGGGGATTATAGTCTGTGCAGCAAGTCTGAGGTGCACAGAATTCAAAGAACAAAACGACAGTCCACATGCCAAAGTCACAAAAAATGGGAAAAAGCTCATAATAATCCACACACCAACTCTACCAAACCTACAGAAATCTCCAATGAGGTCTCTCAAGGAAAAAGCCAAGGACCATACGACCTTAAAGTATGACTGTAACATATTGAAAAGAAAATTTTAAGAGAATTAAAAAAAAAATAAAAATAAGAAGGACCTAGAGGGAGATAAATGACAAACTGGAAAAGAATAAGGGCGAGATTGAAAAAACTCAAGAAGGACTGAGGGTAGATAAATGAAAACTCCCCAGGCTGAAAATGAAAAAAGAAAATGACCAATGAAACAAGGAGCTACAATATGAAGAATGACAGGCTCCAGAAGGAAAGGGAAACACTGAAAAATATTCACAAGATGAAATGGAAAAGGAAATTGATGGGAAATTCTTCCAATCAACAAGAAAGGATGGGTAAAAGCTCAGAAGACAGATGAAGAAGCAGAAAAAAGAATATTAGGCGGGCTGGAGAGATGGCCTAGTTTTTTTGGTAAACGCAGACTCTTGCAGAGGACCCACGTTCCATCCCTACGCAACTACTGGCGCTGCAGAACGTCTTTAACTCTATTCCAGGGGAATTCTAGCCCTCTTCTATACTCCACGGCATTACAACACGGTGCACAAAAAACAAACCTACATGCAGATAGTAACATTCATGTACACATACAATAATAAATCAAAATTGAAAAAGAAAGAAAAAAAAGAATATCAGACCTCAGATACATAATGGACCAACTAGAATGCTCACATAAAGATTATGAGGATGGAGAGACATCTCTGTTAAGGACCTTTCACACTGCTCTTTGCAGAGGACCCACATGGTTGCCAGATAACCAGCTAATTTAGAACTCCAGTCCCAGGGGAATCCAACCCCTCTTTTGACCTCTGTAGGATTATGACAACACAGGGTGCGCAACCTACATGCAGAGAGTATATTCATACAAATATAAAAAGAAACAAAAAACAAACAACCACAAAGTGGAACAACCAGGAAATGTGGGGACACTATGAAAGAACCAAACCTGTGTATCATAGTATGAGGAAGGAGAAGAATCCCAACACTATGACCAGACTTCAACAGGATATAGAAGAAATTTTCCCCAAACTGAAAAAGGACAAACCCATACAAATACAAGAATTACATAGTACACCAAACAGACAGGACCAGAACACATGGAGACTAAACAACACAATCCTGAATAACAAATGGTCAGGAAGAAACAAAGAGTGAAAATAAATTATTCATGGTAACTGAAGAAAAGACAAGTACGAACAACAAAACTTGTGGGATATTTAAAAAGCAGTCTTGAGAGGGAAATTTATAAGCCCTAAGTGCCCACATCAAAAAAAAAACAAGAAAGGGAAAGAATATAAAAGATCTAACACTGCAGCTACAACACTTGAGAGACACAGAAATGAACCCTAAACCCAACAGACAGGAAGAAAATACACAAAAATCAGCAGGAAGTAAGAAATTAGAACAAGAAACAAACATATAAATAAATCTGAATCCAAAAGCTTTGAATCTTTGAAAAAAAAAATGACTGACCTCTGCCCTGTTAACAACTAAAAAGACGGAGCAACTCCACATCAACAGCATATAAAATATTTTTGCTCCAGAAAGGCTGGGTTTTACTCCCTTAAACAAACAGTATACAGTCCAATAGGGAGACAGTTTTGATGGGCTTAGCAGACCTTTACACTTGTTTCTCTTCGACTGGGTATGTATGCAACTCCTCCTTTAAAAAAAAATCGTAGATCTCTTGATCTGTAAGAGTCTGTGAAACAAGAGAGACTGTTCTAGTTCATGTAAAAAACAAAAAGGGGGAGGGGAATATGCCTCCCTCTGAAGATCAGAACAAGTTCACAGAGCACTCTCTTCTGAACTATTTTTTATCAATCTCTTAATTTTAAAATCAGAATTGACAACTCCAATCCATAAACACTGGAGCCCTCTAACAGGCCACAATTGGTACCACTGGCGCCATGGCAGGGTGCAATACTGGGACAATGGGAAAAGGGTTTGTTTTCGTCTTCCCAAAGATGTAACCCCCATCTGGGTTTCAGCAAGACACACTGATGATATGGATCGGGCCTACCAACATGGGAGGTGACTTCTTTAAACATCCAGAAAATGTGGTAACATGGACATTTGTACCTATCTCTTTGGATTAATGCCCTATCTCTAAACTTTGCTTTGTGGTCTGTTGAGATGCACTGGTAAATAGAGGCTTTAGTACCAACTGTGGGCTGCCTTTACCAAGGAGCTGTTGGCTAGGGCTGATTTAAAAGCCACCCAAAACAAAGGCTACTTCCCTGTGATGTTGGGGTACACACGCAAAAAGGACCATATGGCCATACTGCTGAAGATGTGGTGTTCACAGTAAAAGGGAGATGTGGTGAGTACTGCAAAGGGACAGCTGACCTTCATGATCCAGTGAGCACTATGCAAATCACTGGAAGTAAATTGTCTCCAGAGTTACTGCAAAACTCATAAGCTACACCTAACTTGCTTGCGTGGAGCACAGATAGTGGCAGCCTAATATTTTACATGCCCAAAAATCTAATTGGATGCATGCCCCACTCCTTGGAGAGAGGATAGCATATGATGTGATACTGTAAGCTTGCCACACCTTACCATCCCCATTTGCAGCAAACGGCCACATTTCCTATATCTAAAATATACCATCCAAAATTTGGTTTCTGCCCCCATAACTTGTTGTGATAGTTGATGTTTGTCTATGTTCGTACTGTTCTTCTATCTGTGTTTTTATTAATTTTTTTCAATTTTTATTTATTTTTGTGTAATCTGAATGTACTGTCTGCATGCAGGCTTGTGACCCGTGTCGTGCAAATGCTGCAGAGGTCAGAAGAGGGTGTCAGATTCCCCTGGAACTGGAGTTAAAGATGGTTTCAGCTGCCATGTGGGTGCTGGGGAAATCAACCCAGGTCCTCTCAAGAGCAGTCAGTGCTCTTAACCGCAGCCATCTCTCCAGCCCCTATGTGTTTTATAGTAGAATTTTAAAAGACCACTGGATGAGCTGCCCAAACTGGAACGTACAAAGCTTGACAGACCGAGGGTCTGATGTGTCACTTTAAAAAAAAAAAAAAACATGGGAAAGGGCAAGAAAATTGAAATGTGGTTAAGTTAGGCCAAGGTCCCATCCCAAATTGCCTCTGCTTTCTTGCTTACCACCTCCTCCCACCGCCTTCTGCACCATGGACTCTAATTCCTGGGAACTGTCATCCAAACTCAATAAACTCTTCCTTTTATAAGTAAACAAAATGTGTAATTACTTCTCACCGTCTCTTGCTCCCTTCTCCAAGGCCCAGGGACCATTCTCGGAAGAAGGGGAACCCCAGTTTGTAAAGGATGAAGGGTAAAGTGAATTGTGAGATCACAACACAAAATGGACTGGACTTTTATTTAGCATGCTTGTGTATGAAAACCTGTCCAACTGGATTAGTAGACCCTGGGTTGTCCAAAAATTGGGACACAGATGCTTTGCTAATTGGGTTCATAGAATATTGCTTATGTCTGTTAATTGGTTTACCCTGTATTTGGCTTTATTTGGGCACTAAGTAGTTTAAATACTTGTACAAAATATTCATGGCCATTTCTGCAAGACAAAGGAAACCGACCACCACATCTATAAGTCTGAGTTGATGAGGGCAAAAACAAAAAGGGGTGTTCAACTGCAATTGTGCAGGTGTGGGGCAGGTGCGGTGCCCACTGCCATGAGCTGACTTGCTCTCCCCCCATCCTTCCTTAACCTATCTCATGAGAATAATGAATAATGTGTGATATAAAGGGTCTGGGATTGGCCGCTAAGTGGTCATATCAAGCTACCTATATAAGTGACATATGGAATTGAGTAAATTGGTGTTTCACTTGAATTGAACTCTCTGGTGTGTCCCTGGGCTGTTACTGAAGTTATCATGCATCTGCTCTCTCCAGAACATGTTTCCATGCGGAATTAATAACTCCATCAATAACCAATCACCTTCTAACTGGATTTAAGGCCCACTTCACAACAGAAAGTCCATACCTGACATTCTTATGAGGGCAAGAACTGGTAGCTAGACAAATCAGAGGCAATATGGGAGAACTTACTAATACCTTCCCTGAAATAAAATAATACATATTAAAATAACTCACAATACTTATTGTTATAGCTTTGATTACTATTCTCGTCAACTCTGACCACAAAATCCTTCATTCTGCAGCAGATGGATAACACAGAACCACACAAAGGTACAAGGACAGGAGAGACTAAGACAAGATCCTCAGCTCTAAATAAAGCATTATATCATACCTTCTTCTCCCAATGCTCAGGAATTCTGCAGGAGAGTCAGAAAAACTTAAGTGCCAGAGGTAGTGGATGAATTCAAGGAAATGTGTTGTCTGGCACCAAGTAGGGCTGTTGCACATATGAACCCATTCACGTATGACAAGCAGGCACAAGTTTTGTGTAAATCAAAGCCAGCTCGGACTAATCAGCATGGAGGAGGAGGTGAGGAAATGAAGCCCCATCCCTGATGAGTATTTGTTGAGAAACTGATGGATGCTGGAGAGAAGGGAGTCATTTTCCTTACTGTATGATGCTTAGTAGGTTGACCGGACTCCAGGGCTTAGACCCACAATCACGACTCATGGGAGACACAGAATGGACTTGATAGGCCTTTAAAAAACAAAAATTTAGTCAATTGATGTGAGGCTTAGACAGGTATCGCAAATTTTTTCCCAGATTAGTCAACATATTATATTGGTTTCTAGGTTTTTAGTAAAGGAAAAAACTCGTCTCATGTAAACAACATTGGTTATAAAAGGTTTTAAAAAAAGGAGTGGTAATACATTAAGGATAAATTGGAATATAAAAATTGTAGTCCAACATATGCCTCACTTGTAATTTGCATAAAAACAACTTTGGAGTTAAAGATACAAATATTCTCTACAATGTCTGTGTTGTACAGTATCAACTTGTAACATTTCTTCTACCAGTAGGATAATTTAACTAAAGTTACAGAAAATACACTCCTATAAGACATGGAGAGTTGCTATAAACTTAGAATATAACTGTTATCAATGAGGAAAAAGGACAAAGGAACAACCGAGATCAAAAATAAGCCCCATTTCAGCACTCTGTCTCCTTAACACTTATTCTCTAGCATGCTATACATTTATATTATTTTCTATCTATGTCTGCCCATTAAACTACAAGGTCAATGAAACCTGACATTTGTTAGTTTCAGTAATATATTCTCACTTCCTAAAAGAAAGGGCTAAATAAATATTCATTAATAAGGACATCAATATAAAAATTAAAACTAGAATTCTTTTTAAAATACAAAGAAACAAATGCATTATATCCTTGGAAAGATTTAGAATTGATAAAGATTGGATTGTATAAAAGCTTAAAAAGCACTGACACTTCCAGACATCGCAAAGCTCCTATAAATAGAGCTACTACAGACTTGAGCAAGACTTACAGGGCAAACAAGAATGTGTAAGGCATTCTGATATATTAATAAGAAAAGAACAACTTAATAGGCAAAAGACATAAAAAGGGAGAAGACATTTCTAGTCTCAGAAAGCAAACACCCAAATGAGCAACGAAAATGCTGGAGACACAACTCAATATTGACATCATATTAGCAAGAGCTAGCTAATTTGGAAGTAACTAAAAATTAGAACCTAGAATTTATTCAAAAGATTCTCCCATAAATGCACAGTAAGAAATCTAAGGGTATGAAATGGCAAGACAAACAAAAATAAGTAAACAGCCAGATGTCCACAGCAAACAAAAGACTATGTAAATTTGGATATAACCATTATCTTGGAGTACTCTGATAAATTTGAATAAAAGCTACACATTTCAATATGAACTAACTTCAAAAATATAATTTTGAACAAAAATTCGTAAATCAATATAGACTGTATGCCTTTCTTAAACTATAAAAACTGCAAAACATTATCTTAAATATTTAAATTTAAAAACATACAAGGAGAGTGGAATTTTAAAGGCTGTAAAACACTTCTAGTTCAAATATTTACATTTAACAACAAGCAAGATGTTTTAATCATGCACGGGGAGGAGCAAAAAAGAATTAAGGGGGAATACATACAGAGTATTTACTGAGGCTGATATACTAGAGAAATTATTTTGATACCAACTCAAACCCATTTTGACAAGTCAAAAACAGGAAATTGCTAGGCTTGGTGGCACTAGCCTTTAATCTCAGTACTCAGAGTCAGGCAGATCTCTTGAGGCCATCCTGATCTACACAGCAAGTTTCAGGAGAGAGGCTACGTAGTATGCCTCTGCCCCCAAAACTAAAACACCCATGCTCAGCATGGTGGCACAGGCGTTTAATCCCAGCAGGCAGAGGCAGGCAGAACTTTATGAGTTCAAGGCTAGCCTGGTGTACATAGTGATTTTCAGGACAGCTACAGGGAGACCCTGGCTCAAAAAGACCAGAAACAGAACAAAACAAAACAAAACCCCTAAAACAGAAATAGATACACACAGACACACACAAATACTGCCAGGCTCCCATAAAAATGTAAGGAGCACTAAGCCACATTCCAAATAAATTTTTGGAATATGAAAAAAAATGGCTCAATATCCACTGGTTAATTGAAGAGCAAAAATCAGCTCGGCATGCCAAGCCTTTAATCCTAGCACTCGGGAGGCAGAGGCATGTGGATCTCTGTAAGTTCAAGGCCAGCTTGGTCTATGTAGTGCGCTCCAGGCCAGCTGGGACTAAAGGGAGACCATCTCAAGAAGACAAAAAAAAAGAGCAAAAATTACACCAAGGGATATCATACAGCTTTTACAAGTATATTATTTGAGGAGCTGGAGAGATGGCTCAGTGGTTAAAAGCACCGGCTGCTCTTGCAGAGGACTGGGTTCCATTTCTGGCACCAACATGGTGGCTAAGCACCGTCTTTAAGCGGGGCGTGGTGTCACACTCCCTTAATCCCAGGACACGCAGAGGCAGGCAGATCTCTATGAGTTCAAGGCCAGCCTGGTCTATGTAGCAAGCTCCAGGCCAGCTGGGACTAATGGGAGATGATCTCAAGAAGACAAAAAAAAAAAAAAAAAAAAAAAGATCAAAAATAATACCACACTTTAAGACAGACATAATTCCAGTACAAAAAAAATCTTTTAAGGAGGCTGGAGAGATGGCTCAGCGGTTAAGAGCACCGGCTGCTCTTGCAGAGGACTGGGTTTCCATTCTGCCGACCCTAAAAGTAAGGTCGTGGTGGCGCGGACTCCTTCAATCCCAGCACTCGAGGTGAGGCAGGCAGATCTCTATGAGTTCAAGGCCAGCCTGGTTTATGTAGCAAGCTCCAGGCCAGCTGGGACTAAAGGGAGACCATCTCACAAAGACAAAACAAACAAGAGCAAAATTCAATTCCCGGCACCAAAATGGCGACTAAGCAAGGCGGCTACGCACCATCTTCAAGCCGGAGCGTGGTGGCGCACGCTTTTAATCACAGAATTAAAGGACTAATGGGAGGCCCTGTCTCAAAAGGACCAACCAACCAACAAACAAACAAAAAACCAAATAATTATTTGTAGGAATACTGAATAATGGGCAGGAGAATTATTTCAGGAAAAAAATATTAAGTTGTGGAATTTAAGGAAAATTCTAGAAAGCTATTCAGATTGACCTGAGGACAAAATTATGACCAAAGGCCTACCTATATCGAAGACAATGACCTCGAAGCCAAAAAACTGGATCAGAACACAACGGACAGCTTGGAGCAGAGACCGCGTCTTAGAACAAAGACCCACAGAAATGCTCCACATCCGGCTTTCTATCGGCTTACTTATAGACTGACGTAACTTACATATCTACATAAGCATTTGAAATGGCCAATGGAAGAGAATGGTATAGTGGGGTGGGCGTAGCCAATTTGAAACCCACCAATAGTAAGGAACTATACATCGAGTGGGTGGGTAAACCTGTTGGCATGAAGAGGACCCTAATGTGGAGAGGGTTGTCCAAGACACTGCCTAAAAGGAGATCACTGCTGTGGGCAGGCCAAAGGAAGGCCTCCTAATATAAGACCCACCAATAGTAAGGAACTATACCTTGAGTGGGTGGGCAAACCTGTTGGTGTGAAGAGGACCCTTATGTGGAGAGGGCTGTCCAAGACACTGCCTAAAAGGAGATCACTACTGTGGGCAGGCCAAAGGAACGGCCTCCTCATATAAGACCCACCAATAGTCAGGAAGTATACCTTGAGTGGGTGGGTAAACCTGTTGGCGTGAAGAGGACCCTTATATGGAGAGGGCTGTCCAAGACACTGCCTAAAAGGAGATCACTACTGTGGGCAGGCCAAAGGAACGGCCTTCTAATATAAGACCCTTGAGTTTTGACAAGGCTGCACGTACTGTCTGTGTGTTACGGAAGGCACTGTTGCATATGGAGATAATAGAGAACTGCTTGTTAAAAAAAAGATCTGTAATATATATAATATTATATATATATATATATTATATATATATTATATATATAATATATATATATAAAATATATATAATGTATGTAAGTATATATAATACACAGGTCCTTCACTTTAAGTATTTTCCCCAAAGTTATTTTTTGAGACCAAGTATCTCAGAAAATAGAGTTGCCTTTCAAATTTTCTTTATGTTCATTGTTAATGCATAAAATATACAACTAAAATTTGCATGTTAATTGTATATCTTTCAACTTTATTGACTGTTGTTATTTTGAGACAGTCTTGCTTTGTAGTCCTTTCTCATCCGCCACTCACTCTGTAGCTCAGTCTGGCATCAAACAAGATCCTCCTGCTTCTGTTAACTCCTCCCTGTGTTGACTACACGAGTGAACCAATGAGCCTGGATCCCACTGAATTTGTTACTTATAATAAGGTGTGTGGTGTGTGTGTGGTGTGGTGTGTGTGTGTGTGTTAGTGTGTATGTTATTTTTGTATAAGATCACATAGTTTTCAAACAGATCATTTTCCTTCTTCCTTCCTTCCTAATGCCATTGGTTTCTGACTTCCAGTACTGTGTTCAAGAAAAATGGTGAGAGGAGGCTCTTTCCCCCCTTATTACAAATCTTAGAGGAAAAGGTTTCAGTCTTCTGGAATTTGTTTTGTTTTGTTTTGTTTTGAGACAGGATCTCACTATGACCAGGCTGGCCCCCTGCTTCTGCCTCCCAAGTGCTGGGATAAAAGATATGCTCAGTCTCAGGTTGTTGAATTTTTTCCACTTTTTTCTTCTTTTTTCCATTTTTTTTTCTTTTTTTTAGGGGAAAGCACGAACGTAGTCCCCCAGTACCACAAATTATGCAGTCGAGTTTCCTGAATTTGGGGAAATAACAGGGGTCAGCACACCTGGAGTGCAATGGATAAGCCTCACCCTGGGCAAACCACCTTCCTGATCATGGTATCTCCTCTGCCAGGTAAGTATCCAGTTATTTCTTTTGCATCTACTGACAATATCATATGATTTTTCTCCATAATTTTGTTAGTTTGATCTATAATATTAATTTGTATCCATATGCTAAATCATTCTTGCATTCCAGAGAGATATCTAAGTTAGAAAGGATATGTAATCATTTATAGTAAGCTGTTAAATTTAGTTTTCTAGTATTTTGCATATATATCCCTGTTTATCATGGAGTTTTGCCTGCATTTGTTTGTTTGTTTTTGTTGTTTTGGGGGGAGTTTGGCTTTAGTAGCAAGACACTCTTGGTCTTATAAGTTGTACAAATACCTATTCTTAATATATTTAGAAAAAGTTTAGGAAGTGTTCTAGTTTGATTTCTGTTGCTGTGATAAAACGCTCCCCAAAACTAACTGAGGAAAAAAAATGGTTTATTTACATCATCCAGGGAAGTCAAGTCAGGGGCTTGAGGCAGGAGCCCCGAGGCTGGGACTGAAGCAAACACCCTGGAGGAACACTGCTTTTTGGATTGCTTCCCTGTCCTGCTCAGGTACATTACTTACCACAGCCCAGGCCCACTTGTTGAGGGATGGCACTGCCCACAGAGGGCTGGACTGGTCTATATCAATAAGCAATAAGAATAGCACCACAGACATGGCCACAAGCCATCNGTCAAGGTGGGTCTGTCTTGGCTCACCGGCACCTCATTGACTCCAGGTGGCTGTCTGGAGTCCGAGCTGGTGAGGCCCCCAAGGGTCAAGGTGGATCTGCCTTACCTCACCGGCTCCTCACTGACTCCTGGTGTCTGTCTAGAGTCCAAGCTGGGACTTCCGGGGGGCGGGTGGCCAGCCCCCCAAGGGTCAAGAGAGGTCCACATTGCCTCACCAGCTCCTCACTGACTCTAGGCGGCTGTCTGGAGTCTGAACTGGGACTTCCGGGGGTGGGTGGAGAGTCCCCAAAGGGTCAAGGCAGGTCTGCCTTGCCTCACCAGCTCCTTACTGACTCCAGGTGCCTGTCTGGAGACGAGCTGGGATTTCAAGGCATGGGTGGCAAACCCCCCAAGGGTGAAGGAGGTTTTGCCTTGCTTCTCCAGCTCCTCACTGACTCCAAGTGCCTGTCCGGAGTCTGAAATGGGACTTCTGTGGCGGGTGGCAAGACCCTGAGGGTCAAGACGGATTCACCTTGCCTCACCAGCCCCTCACTGACTCCAGGTGCCTGTCTAGAGTCCAAGCTGGAGGCAGGTGGCAGAGTCCCCAAGGGTCAAGCTGGGTGTGCCTTGCCTCACTGGCAACTCATTAACTCCGGGCAGCTGTCTGGAGTCCAAACTTGGACTTTCGGGGGCAGGTGGTGAGGCCCCCAAGGGTCAAGGCAGGACCACCTTGGCTCACCAGCACCTCACTGACTCCAGGTGCCTGTCTGGAGTCTCAGCTAGCATGTCTGGAGGCGGGTGCCAAGCCCCCCAAGGATCAAGGCAGGTCCAGCTTGCCTCACCTGCACCTCACTGACTCTGGGACCCTATCTGGAATCCGAGCTGGGACTTCCAAGTGTGGATGGCAAGACCCTAAGTGTCAAGGTGGGGTTCCCCTTGCCTCACCTGCACCTCACGAACTCCAGGCACCAGTCTGGAGTCAGAGCCGGGACTTCTAGGGGCGGGTGGTTAGCCCACCAAGGGTCAAAGCGAGTGCACGTTGCCTCACTGGCACCTCACTGACTCCGGGAGGATGTGTGGAGTCTGAGCTGGGACTCCCAGGAGTGGGTGGCGAGCCCCCAAGGGTTAATGCAGGCTCGCCTTGCCTCACTGGCTCCTCACTGAGTCCAGGCGCCTGTCTGGAGTCTGATCTGGAACTTCTGGGGGTGGATGGCGAGCCTCCTAAGGGTCACGGTGGGTTTGCCTTGCCTCACTGGCATCTCACTAACTCCAGGCACCTGACTGGAGTCTGAGCTGGGACTTCCAAGGGCGGGTGGTAAGCCACCCAAGGGTTAAGGTGGGTCCACCTTGCCTCACCATCTGTTGGTCCTTTAATTGTGCGTGGCCACAATCCAATAAACTGAGCTCAGATCCTGGCAGTGACTGTGATGTTGCCCAGTATGCAATAGCTCACTGTACCTTGTCCAGGTCTCCATTGGGTACTACAGTGGGAGACTGACAACTAGTGCCAGCCTTTAAGCCAGTAGGACACCAGTCCAAACTGTATGGTATACTTAGTCTTGATGGTAACAATGACAGCATTGACATTCCACATTGCCACAGTACAACCGATAGCAAGGCATGCATTTAGCATAGTAAGAGTCACACTTGCCATCTAGTTAGTGACTCAAAGCAGACATTGGTGATCTCTGCTATAGTAAGTTGCTGGGGGCTGGTAGGTAGGCTTTCTCAGTAGAAATGTCAGGGTCATATGTAGCCAGAGGGAAGTAGATGCAGGGGTAGGGTAGCAGGGTCTGGGTAAATGGAGGACTCTAACTTGGACTTCTTGCCAAAATCAAGAGACTTTCCAACAGCAGGAAGATGAGCCCGAAGCCAATTTCTCCACCAAAGCTTCAGAAAATCAAGCCCTAAAGACCTGTGAGCTGGTCAGCCAGCTTGTGAACTCAGTCCAAGATGAATTCATTGACCTTCTTGCCCATGGTGTCCTGTGGCAGGGCATAATTACCTGCAGCATCTTCCTTGCCTGTGATGAACTACCCAGGGGGTTAGGTACCTAACCAATTGCTGGGGGTAGGTACCTGCATGAACTTGACCAATAACCATAGATTTCAGGTGAACTGTACTGCCCTGGACACATGCTTGCTGAGGTGGGCCAGACCATACGGTAGGGGGGCGTAGGCAGGGGTTGTCCGGTTGGCTGAAATAAACCTTCCTCGCATGCAATTTTCCAGTGTCTATGTGCTTGTTTCTGACCCATAACACTTGCCAGCACCTGTCTCACTGAAGAAGGTGTTGAGGAGTCATCTCCTCCCCCAATGTTCTTGTCACTTGATATCTGGTCATCAGAATGGATGCCATGTTCTAGGGAGTAGTGTGATGCCCATTTGGACACCAGGTTGGCTAACGAGGATAGAAATGTGTTCACACATATCTGAGCCTTATAGAGCTCCATGATAATGGAGGAAATGAGGGGGTAAATGCAAAGAATGACACATATGCTTAGCTCCTTTAACCCCGTCCCTCAGTATTACTTTCTGCTGCTGTGATAAATACCTTGACCAAGGCAACATATATACAAGTGTTCATTTTGTCTTACGGTTCAGCAAGTAGTAGGCAAGATGCCAGGAGCTGCAAGCCGAGAGCTAGTACTTTCAACTGCAAACAGAAGCAGAGAATGAGCTGGAAGTGAGGTGGGGCTACAGACTTGTGAAGCCCACCCTCACTGACCAGCTTCCTCTAGCAAGACTGCGCCTTCCCCATACGACCTTCCCCAAACAGCGCCACCAACTGCAGACAAAGTCTTCAGATGTTTGCACCTACCGGGGACATTTCTGTCTTTTTAAGGATAGTGTTGTTTGTTTCCTGTTTCTAGGATTTTGAGCTGAAGGTCACTGGAAGTTAGTGGGAGGAGGAGTTTCTCACTTTCACATTTTCACTTAGTAATTCTACAGCTAATCTGGAAAGTTACTTGAAACCTCAATTGTATTATTTGTAGAATGTACATAATATTATCTTTCTCACAGGGTCACTAGGAGAAATAATGAGACGGAGTGATAAATGCCTGACATGCTACTGCAAAAATGGGCTTTCTCTGCAGGGCATGGTGGCGCACGTGTTTTAATCTCCAGAACTTGGAGGCAGAGGCAAGTGACCCTGAGAAAAAATTTCAAGGCAGACTGTACCATAAGCTGAGTTCCAGGACAGTTGGGGCTTGGCAGAGAGACCCTGTCTCAAAAAAATAAAAAGAAAAAAAAAAAAGGGCTTTCTCCTTCCTCTTTAGAATATGTTGTAGCCTCCTTAAAAACATTGTCCTTGGTGTGTGCCAACCCCTGAGGGGCAGGAAGGAGGCCTTAAGTCACTCAGGCAGGTACTTTTTGGGGTGAACTGTCTCAGGGGTGGTTGGAAGAGGGTCTCAACATCAAGCCTCTTGTCGGGGGGGGGTCCCCTCCAGCGGATACCACACTTTTTACTTTGCGGTGTACCAGAAGGGTCGGTTTGGGGTTTTGGTCTGGTCCCTCGGAGGCCTTTGTGTGGGGTCGGGCTCTGAGGCACTGCAGAGGCCAATAATCACATGCACCTAGGCATGTACCGGGCAGTCATACCCCCCTAAACCCCGCCAATGTTGAAGTCCGTGTGAGAATCCAAGTGGTAACTTTCTTTTTGGAAACTCTGCAGAACAGGAAGAGAAGAGTGACTTAGGCTCTTCCCAATATCCAATAAATAAAACAAAATTAAAAGCCATAAACAGACAATAAAACTCCAAAAAAAATATAGAAATCAAAAAAAAAAAATGAGAAGAAAAAAAAACAAGCATCAGAAAAGAGGCAAGCAGAAACCATCTGCTACATAGTGAAAAGACATTTGTGATTTGAACCACAAAAGGGAAACCCACATGCCAGGACACGACAAAGGGACAACATGTGGAAAGACACAGGATATCCTCCATATACAGGAAACCCTCCAGCCAATATCATCCTAAGTGGGGGAAATAACAGAAGTCATTCCCTTAAAGTAGGAACTTGGCAAGGCTGACCCCTGTCACCACTCCTCTCTTTAATATAGTGCTGAAACCCTTGCTAGGGCAATAAGGCAAGAAGGAAATTAAAGGAGTTCTGATTGGAAAAGGAGGAAGTCCAAGCGATCTCTTTTTGTCTGATGAATGATTGTCTACCTAAGAGATGCTAAAACTCCACCAGAAAATCCTAGAAACGATTTAGAGCTTTGGTAAAGTGGCAGGATACAAAATAAATCTGAAAAATAAGTAGCCTTTCTTTACACCACCAACAACAAGGAAGAAGGACTACAAGGAGACCGTCCCACTCACAATAGCTTCAAAAGCGAATAAAATACCTAGGAACAAACTAACCAAAGACACTAAGGATACTCTACAACAAAAATTGGTAAACCCTGAAGAAGGAAATTGAGGAGACACATCAGAAGATGAACAAACTTCCCATGCTCATGGATTGGGAAAATAATATAGTAAAAATGTCCGTTCTACCCAAACTTGTATCAGTTTAGAGTTTATATGCATCCAATCAAAATCCCAAGAGTTTCTTCACAGGCTTGGAAAAAAAAAAAAAAAATTCTCAATTTCATTTGGAAAAAACAAAAGACCCAAATAGCCAAAGCAACCCTGAGTGAAAAGAGCAATACAGGGGGGATCGCTTTAACCAGACATCAAACTATACTACAGGACTATAGTCATAAAAACAGCCGTACTGGCGCAAAAACAGACCAGTTTGACCAATGGAATAAACTGAAGATCCAAACCGAGCTCATACAATTTCAGCCACCTCATATTTGACAAGGGGCAAGAAGACACAATGGAGGAAAGACAGCATCTTCAGCAAGTGTGTTGGCAAAACTGGATCACCACTTGTAGAAGAATGAAATTAAACCCCTACCTCTTCGCCCCTGTACAAAAGTCAACTCCAGATGGCAAAGACCTCAACGTGAAACCCAAAACTCTGAAGGTGATAGAAGAGAAACGTGGCAGCAGACTACAAGACATAGGCTAGAAAAGACTTCCTAAATCAGACAGCAGCTGCACAAGAATAGAAGATTGACAATTGACAAATGGGACCTCATTAACTCAAAAAGCTTCTGTACATCAAAAGAAACAATCAAGGAAGTGAAGAGAAATCCCACAGAGTGGAGGAAACCTTCACTGCATAACATACTGACAAAGCATTGTTTCCAGAGTATACAAGCTACTCAAAAAAACAATGAAGAAAGAAAACAAATGAACACTCAAAGATGGAGCAAAGATCTGAATAGAGACTTAACAGTAGAGAATAGAGATGGCTGAGAAACATCTAGAAGAAGTGTTTCAACATCGCTTATAATTAAGGAAATGCCAAATTAAAACCACTTGGAGATNGACTCCTACTGTGAGAATTTCCTGGAGGTAACCCAGGAACTTAAATCTTAGAACAACACAATCACAGATATAGTCAAACAAATCATAGAACTAAAGGGAGAGAAGGAAAGGAAAAGCTTCAGAAAGGACCTAAGGGAGATAATGACAAACTTTGCCCGAGCTAGCGGGAGAAAACATGACAAGCATTCAAAGGAAGTAGGAAAACACTGAAAAGATCCTGCGTTGAAATGAAATAAGGAAACAAGGCAAACAAGAGCTACAAGAAAGATTGAGAAGCTCAAAAGGAAGTAGGAACTATAAGAAATCAGAAGAGGAAATGGAAAAGGAAATCAACACTCATTCATTCAAAGGAAGAAAGAATGGAAAAAAGCTGCGAGAAGCGAATGGAGGAAGCAGAAGAACAAATCAAGACCTGGAAGATAACACAGAAAGACTAAAACCTCAAAGTAAATATGAAAAATTTAAAATAAATCAAAGTGAAACACGGAATGTGGGACACTATGAAAAGATCAAATGTATATCGGGATAGGGAAGGAGAGAATCCCAAGAGAATGGATTGATCAGACTTCAAGAATAATAGAGTGAAATCTTCCCCAATAAAAAAAGACAAACCCATAACAAATACAGCACATAGAACACCAAACAGACAAGATCAGAAAAGAAACCCCACACCATCATAGTTAAAATGCTAGATGGCAAAACAAAAGACAAATCCTTTAAAGCAACAAGAGAAAAAAACAAGTGACTATAAGGGCGAAACCTATCAGAATTACACTGATTTCAAGTGAACGTTGAAAGCAGAAGAATGTGGACCAAAGCATCCCCAGTGTAAAGGACAATAATGCCAACCCAGGTTACTGTACCCAGCAAAATGTCAATTATAGGTGAAGGAGAAGAGAAAAAAATCTTCCATGAAATAAACACAGATGAAAGAAACATTGTCGGAAAAACAACCCTTCAGAGAATACTTGAAGCAATTCAAGGGATGAGGAGAAGGAGCAACACCCAGGCACCTTGAAAGAGAAATTAATAAACCAAACTGCAGAAGTAGAAACAAAAAAATGCAAATGATAATAAGGGAAAGGAAGCAACACGCCCTTCTCAATTATAACCTTAACTATTAATGGACTAAACCCTCAATCAAAAGGCATAGCGGGTGAATGGAGTAGGAAACGAATCCATGATATTGCTGTCTCCGGAACACCATCTTACCTTCAAGGACAGGAGACTTAAAGTGAAGGATGGAAAAAAATATTCCAGCAAAGGTACCAAAAAGAAAGCAGGATTGCTATTTTAATATCAGACAAAATAGACTTCAAATAGAAAGCATTAGAAGAGACAAAAGAGGCCATTACATTCTTATCAAAGGGACATTACCAACGAAGATTTCACAATCATGAATATATATGCACCAAACTCTGGTGCACCAAAACCACTTATAAATACAATTCTCCAAGACCCAAGGCACAGATAAGCCCAGCACACTCATGTAGGGGACTTCAATACCCACTGAGTCCTTTGATAGCAAACACAGACAAAGAAATAAACAGAGAGACATCTGAACTGAAACAATAACAAACAGAAAGGGACCTCACAGACACAATCAGAATATTCCACTCTCAGCACCAGAGAATACTTTGTTACTCAGCACCCCATGAAATTCTCTAAAATGACAACATACTTGGACACCAAAAGAAACCTCAATACTCAAAAAATTTGAAAATTAATTTCATGGCATTCCTTCGCCACAGTGCAATAAGCTCAACATCAACACCAACCAGTACCTGGGACCTTGCGTCTTAAATCTGCTCCAATAAAAAGAGTCTGGAATATTTTGCACATACTCTGAAAAAATTAAAATTCACTTTTGGCTGCATGTGGAGATGCATGCCTGTAGTACAAAGTACTTGGGAGGAGGCAGAAGCAGGGGATTTCTGTGGGTATGAGACCAGTGTGGTCTACATAGTAACCCTGTCACCAAAAAAAATCTCATGCACATGTGTAGCATCTTGGAACTCATCTGATAGACCAGGCTGGCTTGAACTCACAAAGATTGCCTGCCTCTGCCTTCCAAGTGCTAGGATTAAAGGCGCGTGCCACCACCATGCCCAGCTAAAACAATTTTTCTATGCCATCTTCTAGGCACAACGCAGCCATTACAACCTTGACTTGTAACAGCTGTGGTGACTTATACTGGGTCTACCTAAAACTGGCCCTGTCAACAGTCAGTTACACAGGAGAGGAGGGGTCATTGTCTTCAATTGTGTACTCACAACTGAGTTTGCCTGGCACAAGTGGATGGATACAAACCCATGGTGACACAGAAAACCCTAATTAAAATCAGTGAGAATGTTACCAACAAGACATAAAGATATTGAGAGAAAGAGATTTGTAGAGAAAAGGAGCCTGACATGGTGAGAAGGAGTTAAGACAGAGTGTGGAGGAATTGTATGAAGGCTGCATTATATACATGTATGAAATTGTCAAAGAATAAGTTTAATGAATAAAATCAAATTAATAAAAATATGTTTCCTAACACGTGCATGCTTACACTCGCTCTTTCTCTTAAACAATAGTTCAGCAGTAGAAACAGCGATTTTGCTTTCCTTGAATTTTCAAAAGCTTTCCTGTATCCTGATTCTGCTTTCCACTGGTAGCTGATAAATTTTGGGTCATAGTTAGTAAATCCTTTTTGTTGTTATAAACCAATTATTGTTTTCAAGAATGTCAGAGGTAGCATTAAAAAATGGAAAACCATCTTCAAGGGACTTTCGCAACTAAATTTTAACTTCTCTGAACACACACATTGACACTAATTGAAAACATTTTAGTCATAAAAGATATCTGAAATTTATGAAAAGAACAAATGCTTCAGGGTATTTAAGGTTTGTTGCTTTTATGTAGCAAAGTTCATGAACATTTTTC
Source organism: Rhizomys pruinosus (assembly GCA_009823505.1). Classification (NCBI taxonomy): domain Eukaryota; kingdom Metazoa; phylum Chordata; class Mammalia; order Rodentia; family Spalacidae; genus Rhizomys; species Rhizomys pruinosus. The sequence goes on along the minus strand of VZQC01013986.1, from coordinate 425,259 downwards.
CATTATAAGTATATGTAAATGTAGACATGTACTTCTTTCTATCAGTGGGCAAGCAGGAAAGAACACAGGAAAAGAAATAATACAGGCATAAATGATTTTAGTACCATACCAATGGCTGCTGTATACAATTGTGTAAGTTGTGTAAAGTTCAATGGTTTCCAAGAATAGAACATAAAAGTCAGTCTGGTTGTTGTTTTCAAAACTGTGTGCCCCAGTTCTGAGCTGTGCCATTCTGTAGGAGGTGCCTCTTTTTAATTTATGTGGAAGAGCCATCTATTCACCGTATTTTACAAATGATACGCTTGTAGAGAGGGAATACTTTTTCTAATTCCTGCATATCCTAGCAGCCATATATACTAAGAACTGGTAGGAATGATTAATAGTGATGGGTACCCATAATAATGAGGTAGAAATAAATCTACAAGAAACACATGGTGATTTTGCTCTTTTTGTGACAGGGTAACTCCCTTCAGTCCACGCTGGCCTGGAACTGCACTATGTACCAGGCTGGCCTTAACTCACAGAATATAACCCCTGCCTCTGCCTCCGCAGGTGCGGGCAATTAAAAAGTCTGCACCACTAAGCCCGGCTAAGAATCACATATGTTAAATAAGTCAATAACCAAAAAGAAGTTAATCCTCTATCTGAAAAATTCTGCAAATTATAATGAAATACAAAAATAATGAATCCATAAACCTGAATAATGCTAACAGAGTAGGTCAATGGAGCAAGAGGACAGGATAGTGAGCATTCAATAAAGTAAAGAATGTTTCATTTTTTTATTAAGCCAAGTTATAAAATAGCCAGCACTAGTTATAAAATAGCCAACAAATAAAATATGGCTATTAAAAAACTCTCCACGCATAACATATAATTAATAACTTTACTACTGAGCTATGAACCTGGAAAATCAAACAGTTTGTTTCTGTTACCTTGGTAAGTCTGAGATGCTATTTCTATGTTCGTCTCAGTTTGGTAAAGTTAATGAAGTTTAAAATAGGAAAATTGGTGGAATCCTGAAAAGACATTAAAAAAAAAGATGAAAATAGGAAAAGTGCAAAGGCAGGAATAAAGAGGAAGTTAATCCCATAGTGTGAATACTTCACAGTGTAACAGGAGTAAGAATAACTGTATGACATATTTTAATTGTAATTTTAACTTTTTATGCGTATGCATTAGTCTGCATGTAGGCTGGTGCCCCCGTGTCATTCAGTGCCTCGGAGGTCAGAAAGAGGGTGTTGGGTTCTCCTAGAACTGGAGTTAAAGACGGTCTCAGCTGCCATGAGGGCGTGCTGGATTCGATCGCGGTCCTCTGCAAGAGCAGTCGGCTCCCTTAACCACTGACCCATCTCTCTAGCCTGACATATTTTTAATCATTGTATCTGTGTAGCTTTCATATGCTACTCAAGCTGTTTAATCTGATTCAATTCCCAAAACTATAGTTTAAAGCTTTTTTAAAATTTTTATTTTTTTGTTGTGTATGAATTACTGTCTGCATGTAGGTTTGTGCCACCTGTGTTGTGCAATGTCCACGGGTCAGAATGTCGGATTCCCCTGGAACGCGATTAAAAGATGGTTCTCAGCCCCATTGATGTGCTGGGGATCGAACCCGGGTCCTCTGCAAGAGCAGTCAGCGCTCTTAACCTCTAGGCTATCTCTCCAGCCCAGTTTAAAACTTTTTAAGGGAATTCAAACCATCAAATTGGATACTCAAGAAAATAATATTTTAAAATAGTTTCTTTTTAGATTATCATAGAGAATATTGTTAATTGTGTATAATTAGAATTTATATGTTTGATTATCATATATATTAGAATTAGTGTATCAATTATATATGGTGCATAGCAACGACTACTTTAGTGTTTGACACATAATGAAGTACTATAAATCTAAGTTCCTATTGATGTTATACTTTAAGGATACATGGTAATGTCTTTAAAATCAAATTAAATTTATTTATTATTTAAATGATGTGTGGTCTGCATCTGTGTGCACATATGTATTCATATGTGCAGGTGCCTGATGAAGTAAGAAGAGGGTGTCAGATCTCCTGGAGATGGTACTAACAAGTGATGCAAAGTACTCAGGTGTGTGTGGGAACCAAACTCAAGTCCTCTGATAAGAGCAGCAAAGTCGTCTTAATGACTACCATCTTTTCATAGCAAAATATGGTTACTTTAAACATGAGTACTGTCAATATAAATCATGTGGAAAGACCTAATTTTAAATGACCCAACAGGTAAATATACATTCTGAGAATGCAGATTTTAATCTTAAAAAATCTGTAGAGTGAGCTCCAGCCAGTGACAAAGGGAACACCGTCTCAAAACAATACAAAAAAATACATATTTTGTATTGCTCGAGTGTAAATTGACTGCACATTGTAATTTCACAGTGTCATGGCAATGCCCGCAAAACTCAAGAAGCGATGACATTAGCATCCCTGAACTATTATTAGACAGTTGTAGCCACCAGGTTGCTGTTAAATTAATTGAACCCAGGTCCCTGCAAAGAAGCAAGCCCAGTCTCTAATCTGCGGAGCCATCTCTCCAAACCCAAGAATGGATTTTAATTCTTAATTTAGAAGGATCTTGAACTCTACAGTGGGAGTTCAAACGCCTCACATTTTGCATTACTTTATTCCAATACATTTAAAGCCCTGAAATAGTGAGAAACTCGTTTATTTAGATTACTCTTTTAATTATACGATATGCTGAAGGCCAATGACTTCTTGCTTATTATCACTTACCGTTTGTTTCCCAAAAGTATGACCTCAGCTTCCTGGGTAGACGAAGGGGATTCTATGAAACAAAAGAGATAATAAAGTCAAATGGAAAGCTTGTCTAGATGGCGATGTCTTGGGACAAATTTCACATAGTCCAGTGCAAAAAAGTTGTTCTACAATAGGTATTAAGTGACTTGTTGAGAATACAGTGAATACAGAGAGAATTGTCAGGTCCAGGATACCATCTCATCTGGTTTTTAAAAAATTTTTAAGGTACATTTATTACTGAAGCCGCAATTTCAGTACCATTCTTAACAAATCTAACTCATCCCCAATCCCATGCCCATCCCACATCCCCCCGTCCCTGCCAGAGCGCAATGGAGTCTGTCATACAAGCCTGTCCTTGCATCTTTTTCTCAGGTCTTTAAAAACTTCGATGCACCAAGTTTACTGTTGGTCATTCTTTGAATAGTATTTCTCTTCTTTTTTTGATTCCCTTATTATATTATTCCAAAATATTTCCAATTATACTCCACACATACATCAAAATTACAAATTCTGAAAATAAACTATAGGTTAATTCCAAAACACATTTAGAGATTTACATTTTAACAGTAAACTTGAATGCAGGTTTTTTGCCACTACCAAGAGGACAAGTAAAAAACACAAACACATAAATGAAAACTATTATCTATTGTAACCCTTTACAATTGGTGCAATATTCACATATTTTGAGTAAAACCCCCTCATTTGTGTTTCAAGCATGCAAGAAATAATGAATAAAATTACACAGAAAGTTATATCACAAAAGACATAAACATAAGGAAAAAGATTCTCAGTAATCTAGAAGCTTCACAAAAAGATGAGTGAAAATGAAGCTGGTGGATTACTGAGTTTTGGATTACCAAGCAAGAATTAGGGGTCCAGAGTATGGTAGTACCCCAGAATTCTCATCCTGAGATTTAGTAGTGGAAGGAAAACTGGAGTGCCAAGATGAAGCAACTAAAAATATTTTAGAAGGGGGTGGGGTGTGTGTTAGACTTTGGTCACTGTGACAGAATACAGTGCCAGGCTTGTTAGGTCCAGTATATGTTTCATACTATCTCATCTGCTTTTTGTCATTATCCAGAGGACAAGTCTTATCTATTTTTCTCACAATTTGAGAAAGGGAAGGACTTATTTTGGTTCACCATTTCAGAGGATTGGATCACAGCTCCCGAAATCCACAAGGGTCTGAGTAGCTGAACTCCGTTGGGTGTGCCCTATCCCACTAATCAAATGCTGACTTTAAAATTTCTTCCACCAAATTTTAACCTCGTCTTCACAAAGTCTTAGGACATAGAAAAAAATGCAGGTAATTTCTTTGCTAGACTAAATGCTCTCTAGTCTAATTCCCAACACAATCCTTGTTTCTACCTAAAACTTCATGAGCATAGTCACTGAAAGTATTTCTACAAACATTCTGGTCTTCTGGGATCCCAGCAGAGTCATCCATTACACTCTGCTTACAGAATTCTACGCTTTCTCTAGCTCGTATCACCAACTGATACAAGTTCCTCTGAGAAATTAGTTCCAAACGGTTCTGAATCACATATAGTCATAGAAATGACCCGATGATTCTGATTTAGTTCTATGCTCCTAACTGTGATAAAATAACCAAAACAAATTAAGGGAGGAAGGATGTATTTTGGCTTATAGTCTCTGTATATCAGGAAAGGGAAAAGTATGATAGAGCAAAGTCATCAAGGTCAGGAGGGAGGGTAGAAGGGAAGAAGAGAAAGAGAGAGAGACAAAGAAAATATGAGTATGATATCTCGCAACTTAGACTTTCTCCTACCCACCCCCCCTTTATTCCATCTTTGCTTGTAGTTCCATGGGATGAGATGATACCACCCACATTCAGACCAGGTCTTCCTCCCCTTACTTGATTAATTATATCAGGAAGCACTGTCACAGACATAGTTATGTACATTACTAATAATCTCTTAAATGCTACTCAATCCCACGAATTTAATTATCAAGATTAATTATCCCAGGGGACATAAACTAATGAGTAAAGGTACAGAAGTATGTTCCCTCATGTCAAAACATCACCAACTCAACGGAGACTGAGAAAGAAAAAGATACCCAGCTTGCATTGGAGGATGTTACCAAAGAAAACAGCAGAGAATCTGGCCTTCTAAATATTAAAAGGAAGAGAAGCCTTTGACTGCTACAGGCATCAAAAATCTCTGTGGATCATATTTGTACATCTGTTTATAATGAGTCCTAAATGAACCTTTCACTTCTAGGCTGCAAAGTGTTTAAATGAGATTAATTTCTTACCTCTTTCATAGAACAAAGAAAAAATGATGGTAATAAAGTCATTTTCTAACTGTAATTGGAGACAACTGTTATAGATGTAATATCTTATAAAACTGGTTAAAAACTGCTTTCTTTAATGATAATAATACCAACAAGATTATGGAAAAGGATTTATTTCTTATTCAGAACCAAATATATACTAAAGTCCTTATAAGCTGTGCCATGCTTACAAATATATTAATACAGGAGAGCCTGATATCAGCAATGGATTACTTGCCAAGGATGTGTTTGCCAGGGGATCCAAGCCCACGCCCCCAAAAAAAAGTAAAGGTTTCTTGCCTGTAAACTGGATACCTACAAGAAGAGAGGCGCTAAGGCCCTCCTGTTGAAGCCCTCATGTAAGCAGTCGGCAGATGATTTATTGAGACTGCACTGCAAGTGTACAGTTGGTCTCTGGTATACCAGAGAGTGTTTCCAAGGTCCACTAAACCAATAAAGCAAATATCGGTTTCCTTGAGTCAAGCAAACTCTCCTCACTCATCAGCTACACCTCAACCTGCCTGGAAATACTGTGCAGCAGTGCCAGCCATATAATCTGTATATCCCAAATCTAATTGGCTATTAGCTCTCTCCTTGGAGGAATAACTCACGGCTGATGCCACTAGCTTACATACTCTAGTGGTTAGGAGATAAGTCACAGTAATACCTTGTTTACCAATGTTTATGGGATTATTATAAATAAATTACAGTATAATGATGAACAAACATTGTTCCACACCCATTAGAATGCAGACTTCAAAGGTGCATGCCTAAGTAAGAGAAAACAACTAAGCCTATTTTCCTGCAGCAGCAATACACTTGTCCATACTGATGCTCAGGCTGTGTCAGAAGCAGGCCAATTACTAATGCATAAACTTCAATTGATAAAGCCACAGTGCAGGCATAAAACTATTGGCAATGATAACAATGGAGATTATAGCTCTGATGCAAACTTGGCTATGTAATTGGAAGAACAGGCAGATCCGAATACTTCTTTCCTTTTCCTAATTGCTCATATGGACTCTTCTGAGACCTAGGTACAGTATGATGGTTGAATACATGGCTCTGCCACAGAGGATGGTGAGACCTCTTTGCAGGAAGCTTTCTAGAAAACATTATTGCCTTCTTAAGTTTAAAAATAGAAATCATTTACATATATAAAAATGCACAGGATGTATATACTCAGTTTGATCAATTTTGACAATTGTACACGCGTATGTAAGTACCATCCAGAACATTTAGAACATTTCTCTAATCATAGAGGATTTTATCATCTCTATAGTTTGTGTTCACTTAGTGCTTCATCTATTTTCCAGCTTCTATTGGTTCAGATTATGTATGAATACTTGTACAATATCTAGAAAAAATTAATAACAAACAATAAAAACCTAAAAGCCCATCGTTTAAAGGAACATTAAACTAAACTGGGGCAAGTAACAAAGGATGTTAGATATTTGTACATATTCCAAATATGTACAAATTCCAAATTCAGGTATAAGGACATTTTCAGATGTTTGTTAGAGATCAAACATGCAGTGATTTTTTTAACGATAAAAGAAATGAAGATAAGGAAAACACAGAAAGAAACATTTAGCTGACTACATTTAAGAAATACGTTGTCCTCAGTTCTGTTCTATTGGTCAATGGGTCTGTTTTTATACCAGTACCATGTTTGTTTGTTTGTTTGTTTATTATTATAACTTTGGTGTATGGATGAGAAATCAGGATGGTGATGCTGTCCCACAATTTTTTACTTGTCAGGATTTGTTTTTGAAGTTGTCGGTGTGTGTGATGTGTGTGCGACCATACAGTGTGTGTGTTGGTTCATCATGAATTTAGATTATTGCATTCTGTGAAGAATGCTGTGTATAGTATTTTATGGTGGCATTGATATCTTTGTAATTGCTTTTGACAGGATTGCCATTTTCACAATATTAACTTTCCTGATCCATGAGCATGGGAAGTTTTTCTAACTCCTGGTGTCTTCTTCAATTTTTTAAGCAGAGAGATGTCATGTAATTATATTATCTTTAAATTATGGATACCCTAAACATCTTTTAATATATACACATGCTTACTTAAAATTCCCAGGCATGAAAATTTATTCTGGTCCTTTAAATTTGCTTCACCTTAAAAGCTTATATCAGGTATTAACCGTAATGCTAGTTTCAAAACTTTGCTGGAGATCCCGGGCTAGGGAAGGAAACGTTTTTAACCAGCAGACTTCCAGGCCTCATGTGACCCGTGAGCTGCAACTGCTGCATGTACAATGGGCCCAGAACAAACATTTCATCTTAAACCTCATGGTTAAATCTGCTTTGAACTGCATTCTGAGACTAACTTGGTAACACAGGTTTTTAATTCCAGTGCTCTAGAGACAGAGGCAGGAAGACTTCTATGGGAGTTTGATGCCAGCCTGGTCTGCCTATGGAGTTACAAGATAGTAACTGCAAAGAAACCCTGGGTCAAATGAAGTGCCCCTTACTAACCACTAATAAAAATTTTCATTAACAATATAAACTAAAAATCTTGGTCCAATTAAATAGAAGTTTTTGGAAATGGTTTTGTTTCTCCTTGAGTATTAAGCAATAATGTGATTTCCTTTCCACAGGTTGTGCACGGCATTGTGCCGGCCTTCACACCCGGTGGTGTGTGTGTGTGTTGTGTGTGTGTGTGTGTGTTTATATATTTTATATTTATTTTTTTTTCTTTTGAGACATTGGGTCTCCCTGTATTCCAGTTGTCCTGAACTCACTACTTAAGAACAGGCGGCCTTGAATTACAAAGATCCGCCTGCCTTCTGCCTCCCAAGGTCTAGGATTAAAGACGTGCGCCACCCGGCGCGCACAGCCGGCTTTGTGTTATATTTAATCGGGAGAGAGATGCTTGGAGTCAGTGAGGTGCTGGTGAGGCAAGGTGGACCCGCCTTGACTGATGGGTGGCTCCCTACCAACCCCCGGAAGTCCCAGCTGTGACTTCAAACAGCCACCGGAGTCAGTGAGGTGCCTGTGAGACAAAGCCCACCCACCTTGACTCTTCGGCTCGGACTCCAGAAAGCCTTGACCCTTGGGGGCTTTGCCACCTGCCACTGGAAGTCCCAGCTCAGACTTCAGACAGCCACACTAGAGTCAGTTGAGGTTGCCAGTGAGAAAAGTGGACACTGACCTGTCGCCTGGGGGCTGCCACCCAACCCCAGAAGTCCCATCTTGGACTCCAGACAGCCTTGACCCTTGGGGGGGGGGTTCATCCCCTGCCCCCGGTAGTAGACCCAGCTCAGACTCCAGACAGGTGCCCGGAGTCAGTAAGGTGCCGGTGAGGCAAGGCGGACTCGCCTTGACCCTTGCAGGGCTAGCCACCTGCCCCTGGAATTCTCAGTTTGGTCTCCAGACAGCTTAGACCCTTGGGGGGCTTGTGACCTGCCCCGGAAAGTCCCAGTTTGGACTCCAGACAACCTTGACCCTTGGGGGGGGGGCTCGCCACTTGCCTCTGGAAGTGTCAGCTTGGACTCCAGACAGGGGCCAGAAGGCAGTGAGGGGGCAGTGAGGCAAGGCAGATGTGCCCTGACCCTTGGGGTTTCGCCACCCACCCCCGGAAGTCCAGGCTTGGACTCCAGACAGGAGGCTGTAGTCAGTGAGGTGCTGGTGAGGCGAGGCAAGGCAGACCCACCTATCCCTTGGGGGGCTTGCCACCCACCCCTGGAAGTCCTAGCTCGGACTCCAGACACCTTCGGACTAGCTGTAGCAAGGCGACCGCTTGCCACCTGCCGGCTTGGCATGTCAGTCACCCAGACAGGCTCCAAGGTGAGTTGGTGTGAGAGCAAGCGGCAGACCCACCTGATCCCTTGGGGGACTCGCCACCTGTCCCTGGAAGTCCCAGCTCAGACTGCAGACAGACGCCTGGAGTCAGTGAGCTGCCAGTGAGGCACAGCAGACCAGTCTTGACCCTTGGGGGGGGCTCACCACACACCCCCATAAGTCCCAGCTCAGACTATAGAAAGGCTCCAGGGTCAGTGAGGTGCTGGTGAGGCAAGGCAGATCGGCTTTGACCCTTGGGGGCTTGCCACCGACCCCCGGAATCCCAGCTTGGACTCCAGACTGCCTTGACCCTTGGGGGGCTCACCAACCACCCCCATAAGTCCTAGCTCGGACTCCAGATAGGTGTCTGGAGTAAGTGAGGTGCCAAAGAGGCAAGGCACAACCACCTCGACCCTTGGGGGGCTCGCCACTGTTCCCCGGAATCCCCAGCTCGGACTCCAGACAGGCGCCTGGAATTAGTGAGGTGCCAGTGTGACAAGGTGAACCTGCCTTGACTGTTGGGGGGGGGGGTTCGCCACCTGCCCGCAGGACTCTGGACAACCAATCAGAGTCAGTGAGGTGCTGGTGAGGTTTAGGAATGAAACTTTGTCTGGCTTGAGGCAGGACCTGTTATCTTGTACCAGAACTTCCTTGAGTTATCTGTTATCTCCATGGGCATTCAAGTTACCTCTGTGAGTTATCTGTAGCTCCGTGAGGTCAGGATATTGCAGTATATCCTGCCCTCACCTATCTCTGCAAATTTCCAGACCATGATGGCATTCATTTGAGATATTGAGCAAAATGTCACACCTCTAGATTACTGGTTGCACAAACAGGAGCTCTACAGCCCTCCGTAGGTGTCAAGATGGCCTGCAATTCCCTTCCCCTCATTCACACCCACTTGCCCCCCCCCCCCAGTTTCTTGCCCAGAGCACAGTAGCTTTTGGAATATAAGCACATTCCTAGCCTGAATAAAAGAGAGAGTAACTTTTCTCCCAGACCATCTCTTTTAGTCCATTTCATTTCTTGTCGGGTGATTCCTCTTGGTTCCCTCCCCACTACATGCCAGAAGCTCATAGTTAGCCTGCCAGGCAGGAGATAATTCTAAGGCTTACAGCCTTGTGAACGTGAGCCACCTGAGTTCTAAGAGGGAAGAACATCATTTGGTGTTTGGTCACACATGAATAAAGGCTAACCAGCTATAGTCATTTATGTATTCACCCAATTACTGAAGCATATAGGTGGGTATATATATAAACAGTGTAGGACGGTGAGGAGCAACACCCACCTGAGCAGAGGGCTTATCCGAAGAAAACAAAGAAAGGATATTTGCTGCCAGGCTGTCCTCCAGTCCCTTTCCCCCAGGAGGGAAAATTCTTGAGGTTCACCATGAAAGGGAGAAAGTACCCCCCTGAAAGTAGGGTTCAAGGTAGCTGCCAAGCTATTGGCCTATCTCTTTGAAAATTTCTCTTTCACGTGAGATTAATCTTTTAATCTGTATTTCAGCATTTCTCCTCTATACAGCCAGGCTTTTGGCCCATTTCTGTGAAAAGATCTCTTTTTCACATAAGATAAGTCTGATCTGTCTTTTCTCTAACTACTAGAATTTCCTGCCTTTCTTTATCATGGGAAACAAACAGGCACCTCCAAAGGACCCAGAGGCTAAAAAAATAAAGGCGCTCCTTAAGAGTCAAGGAGTCAAAATCTCCATGCAGGAAGCTGCCTCCTTTTGGGTGAGACCCTTAATATCACCCTGTGGATGTCCCCTGTGGACTTATGGAATTCAGAATCTTACAAGAATTTTAACAAGCCTTCATCCATTTATCTACTGGAATGATAAATGAGGTATTTTCTACCTACAGTAAATATAAAAAAATGGTATTCTAAACTGGTATTCTAACCACCTGTGCTAGCCTACAGCACAACCTAGTATATTCAATAATGTTTACTTGACTGCCTATGCTATTACTATTCATGTTTCATCAATAAACTGCAAAAGGGCATCCCTGAGAGCCAAGACAACAGCTCAGTGAAAGGCCATCTGCAGCCACTTTTGCTTCACCTCCAGGCTCACAATCCATGCCTCCAGAGAAACTAAAATCCAGAGCTGAGTCACCAGCCTCCTGCTGGGAAAAGGCTGAGACAGCCTGGGTGCTATCTTCAACAACAAAAAATGGTTTACTCCTTTTTCTCCCCTGCCCTCCCCCCAAAGCCTGGAAATTGCTGGCTAACGAAAAACCTACAGGAGACAATTGTGACTGACCTTTGGTCCATCAATGTAGTTGCATGTACAGATCTCTGTAGCTAGGCTTGGGACTTTGGGGGTGCGAGTAAAAAACAACATCTATGTTAAAAGGGATATCAAGTGATATCTGTATGTTTTCATGTATAAGATAAAGAATGTTACTCTTAGAAGTGATGTCATTCACATACCTGTATGTCTTTATGTGTAGGACAAGCAATGTTATTGTTAGAGACACATACCTGTGTGTTTTAATGGGAGAAAATGTATTACTTTTGTTTTGTCGGTTTTTTTAGAGCTCCACCACTTAAGGGCAAAGCTGCATACTCAATGGGTCTCTTTGCATCTTTTCTGGTTGGTTTGCGATGCACTGGCATCAATTTCTATGCTTAAATCATAGGTGCGAATGCACTGGAGAGTCTAGCAACTGGCCTATAGACTTTCACTGCCTCCATGTTCAGAGGAAGATCAAAGGAAGCCTGCATGCCCTTATGTTTGGGAGAAAAATGTTGTATTTTTAACAAAGCTATGTTGCCTGCAACCTATGTTCCCCTAGACTACCTGGATTTATTCCTTTTGTTAAAACTAATTCTCACCTCAGAAGGTCGGTTTTCTGGTTTGTCAAAAGCCAGTTTTGCGGCTACAGCCCAAATGTCTTTAGTCCAGTATCAGGCCATCCCAGAAAATCTTCTGGGGGATTGTGACATTACTGCTCCATTTTAATAAGAAACAAAGGAGGGGCTTTAAGAATGAAACTTTGCCTGGCTCCAGGTAGGACCTGCAAGTCCTGTCCCAGAATTTTTGCAAGTTATCTGATATTTCCATGGGCATTCAAGTTGCCTCTGTGAGTTATCTGTAGCTCCATGAGGTCGGGATATTGCAGTATATCCTGCCTCACCTATCTCTGCAAATTTCCAGACCCTGATGGCCTCCCTTTGAGGTATTGAGCAAAATGTCACACCTCTAGTTTATTAGGTGCGCAAACAGGAGCTCTGTGGCCCCCCTGGTAGGAGCCAAGATTTCCCTTCCCCTCATTCACACCTTCTTGCCCCATACATCCTTGCCCAAAGCACAGTAATTTTGGTATAAAGCACCATTGCTCTCCTGGACCTTCTCTTTGAGTCTGTTTCATTTCTCTCTGGGTGATTCCTCGTGGTTCCCTCCCCCTTCCTTGCCAGAAGCTCAGCTTAGGAACTGTTAGCATGCTGGCAGGAGACAGTTTGGAATCTTACAGCCTTGTGATGCTGTCAGCCTGGATCTAGGAGGGAAGAACATTGTGGACCATCTGTTTGACCTAATGTATGCCGAGTGTACCTTTGTGCACTGGTACAGGAGTGAAGGCATGGAAGAAGCAGAGTTTTCTGGGACCCAAGACGACAAAGTTGCCAAAGAAGGGGATTATGAGGCAGGGCCTTAAATACTGCCTGCCGGCAGAAGGTAACACCCACATTTGGGGTGGGCCATCCGGGTTGAGGTGGTCCAATCAGAAGACCCTTTTCTCTTATTTGTTCCTTAGTCCAGTCAAGTTGACACCCAGGATTAACCATGACACAGGGAGACCCTGTCTCGAAAAGACCAAAAACAAAAAAAAGAAAGAAAAAGAAAAAGAATATTGGTTTGGTATGGTTGTGCATGCCTTTAATCTCAGCACTCAACAGGCAAGAGCAGGTGGATCTCTGTGAGATCAAAGTTCACTGGTCTACCTAGTGAGTCCCAGGCCAGCTATGGCTATAGGGAGACCCTGTCTCAATAAACAACAGCAACAAAACATGGACAAAGAGAAAATGATCAATAAACATGCAGGCTAATTCAAACATTGATATATAACTTTAACAAATGAAAAATATTAGAGGAAAGGAAAAAAAATCTCAGTGTTGGGCTGAGTAGCATAATATATGCAGCTAAAGAAAATTAAAAATGGAAGATAGACATGAAGAGATTATGTAGAATGCAGGCCAAATGTATGAAAAGTATAGAGAAAAATTAAGAGACATAGAAGATAAAGCTAGACATGTTTATTAGGTACAGAAGATGCCTGATTTGGGGCTTTTAGCTTGTGTACCTGTGAGCTAAATGGCATTTTCAGAGGGATCCCATGAATCTATGGTGAGAGAGCAGCTAAGGCTGACGCCTCCAAGATGTCTTCATTCAAATGACTGATGCGTTGGCCAGGGCAGCCTAAATTCAGGTGCTTTGCCATTCTCTCCAATTAATTCTCTTAAGGTAGCTCATTTGGGTTCTTCTTAATGGTGGCTCAGACCCATGAGAGAATCTTCCAAGTGGCAAAGGAAGAAGCTGTAGACCTCTTCTTAAAACTTAGTCTTGGAATCACTTCTATATTTCATCACGGAAAATGGGTCATAGGGTCAGACATTTCAGAGAGAAAACAAACCAAATAAGCTACTCGGGGTTTTTAGTGACACTTTACAGGTTGATTCCTAAACATACGTGACAGTATAAAAGAGAAAATGAAAGCCGGGCATGGTGGCACACGCCTTTAATCCTAGCACTCGGGAGGCAGAGGCAGGTGGATCTTTGTAAGTTCAAGGCCAGCCTGGTCTACAGAGTGAGTTCCAGGACAGATGGAGCTACAGGGAGACCCTGTCTCGAAAAGATCAAAAAAAATAAAAAATAAGAAATAAATATATTGCTGGCCTTGAACTCACAAAGATCTGCCTGCCTCTGCCTCCCGAGTGCTAGGATTAAAGGTGTGTGCCACCACGCCCAGCAGCAATATATTCATATACATAAAGTAAAAATAATAAATAAGGGGGCTGGAGAGACGGCCTAGCAGTTAAGAGTGCTGACCGCTCTTACAGAAGAACCCGGTTCGATCCCCAGCACTCACATGGTGGCCGAGAACCGTCTGAAACTCCAATTCCAGGAGAACTCCAGTTCCAGGGGAATCCAACACCATTTTCTGACCTCCATGGCATTGCACGACATGGGTGCACAGACTTGCATGCAGACAATACATCTATACACATACAGAAATAAAAAAAAAATTAAAAAAATAATAATAAATAAAATGTTTTTTAAAAAACTCTGACCTAAAGCAGCTTGGGGAGGAAACAGTTTATTTGGTTTACATGTCATGATTGGTCTGTCATTGAGAGTAGGAAAGGCGTACTCAAGCAGAGCCCACAGAACACTGCTTGTTGTTGTATATATATATATATATATATATATATATATATATAGTCTATTGGCCCTTTAATCACACATGGCCGCAATCCCCACGATGTTCTTCCCTCCTAGAACCAGGCTGGCAGTTTCACAAGGCTGTAAGCCTCAGAGCTGTCTCCTGCCAGCAGGCTAACAGTTCCTAGGCTGAGCTCCTGGCAAGAAGTGGGGAGGGAACCATGAGAAATCACCTGAGAAATGAAACTGACTCAAAGAGAGGGTCTGGGAGAAAGACTCGGTTTTATTCATGACAGCAATGTGTTTATATACTAAAAGCTACTGTGCTTTGGGCAAAGAATTGTGGGGCAGGAGGAAGGGAAGGGCTAGCCACCTTGGCTCCTACTGGGGCTGCAGAGGTCCTGTTTATGCAGCAGTAAACTAGAGGTGTGACATTTTGCTCAATGACTTCAGGGTCTGGAACTTTGCAGGGATAGGCAATGCAGGATATACCGCACTATCCCAACCTCATGGGGATACAGATAACTCACAGAGGCAACTTGAATGCCCATGGAGTATCAGATAACTCACAGAAGTTCTGGGACAGGACTTGCAGGTCCTGCCTCGAGCCAGACAAAGTTTCATTCCTACAACTGCTTAGCAGCTTGCTTCCTCTGGATTACTCAGCTGCCTTTCTTAAACCTGCCCAGTGATGGCACTACCACAGTAGGCTGTGCTCTGCTACATCAATTTGCCATTGAGAAAATGCCCTCCACACATTTTCACAGGCCAATCTGTAGGGATTCTTTAGTTGAGGTTCTCGCTTCCTAGTTACTCTAGTTAGTGTCAAGTTGACAAAAACTAACCAGCACTCTTCAGTAATTATTCAGAACAGAATAGAACAGAAAGTGAAGAAATAGATTTGGGGTGGAGATACATCCCGGCATTAAAAGTACTGCTCTTGCAGAGGACCCAAGTTTGGTTCCCAGCACCCATATCGGGAGGCTCACAACCACCTGTAAATCCATATCCATGGGCTCTTCAGGCCTCCATGGATACCTGCATTCATGTGCACATACTCACAAAATTTTAAATATATTTAAAGTATATATCTTAGAATATATAGATATCTCTATGTTCTGAATAATTACTGTCTATAATTATTGATTACATACATAATTATGACATGTCTGTAGAGCATTTTCTTGACTACTAATTGATATAGCAGGGAGCAGGGCTCAGCCCACTGTGGACAATGGCATGTATACACACACACATGCACGCACGCACGCACGCACGCACGCACGCACAACTTATAAACTAGACATATGGCAATGGGCATGATAGACTTCTGGGGATAGGATGAGCTAGCTAATTATAGGCTAGGACAATTTTTTATCCACATGCAAGGTTGTTGATGGTGGAACATGTAAGAGGTGGTGCCTAGTGAGACATGACTAGAGCATTCCTAAGCATTGCCTTCAATAGAGATTAAGGTCGATCCTGGGGCCCCAGTTACTACGGGAGTAAGCTGTTATAAAAGAGCAAGCCTGGGGCTGGAGAGATGGCCTAGCAGTTAAGATCGCAGACTGCTCTTGCAAAGGACCTAGGTTTGATCCCCAGCACCCACATGGCAGCTGAGA
Organism: Rhizomys pruinosus; assembly: GCA_009823505.1. Taxonomy (NCBI): domain Eukaryota; kingdom Metazoa; phylum Chordata; class Mammalia; order Rodentia; family Spalacidae; genus Rhizomys; species Rhizomys pruinosus. Next base: position 409,392 of record VZQC01013986.1, on the reverse strand, counting down.
ACTGTCTTTAACTCCAGTTCCAGGGGAATTTCGACACCTTCTTCTGAACTCCACGGCATTGCACGACACGGGTGCACAAACCTATATGCAGACAGTACATTCATACACATACAAAAATAAATAAAATGAAAACAAAACAACAACAAAAAAGAGCAAGCCTGGCCAACCTTCCTTGCTTTCTGGCTACCTGTCTTGCATATGATTTCTCTTTCTCACACATGTTTTTGCTATGATGCCATGTGCCATGAAGTGACCCAGCCAAGGGAGCACCCGCCAGAGGCTAAAGCAACAAGGCTGCTTGAACTTGGGCTTTCAGCCTGCTGAACTGTAAACTAAACCTTTCTTGTATAGGAGATGTGGGACCACTCTTCTGTCTCAGGTCTCCTTAAGGGAATTGAGATATTCCCACTTATGGCTATGTAAAGATCTGAAGCAATGCGTCAAAATTGGATTCAACAAGGCATTCTTTCTGATTTCTCCCAGAAGCTCACTTGCCAGCCAGCCCTGTATAGTCTTCTCCAAGGGAACTCTGAGGATTAGGAAAGTCTGTTGTTTACACTGAACAGCCTCAAGCTAAGAACAGACACAGCTTGAGTATGTATGCTACTTTATGTGACTTGAGGAAATACCCTGGCATGTTACTCAAACTTTTCATTGCTGTGACAAATATCCAAGACAGTTTGAAAGAGGAAAGATTTTGGCTCACAGTCTCATGGATTTCAGTCCAGGTTGGCTGGGTCCACAGCTTTGGATCTGGGCTGAAGCAGGCTATCACAGCCGTGGGGCCATTGCAGATACTACTTGGCTCATGGGAATAGGCAGCAGAGTCAGAAAGCAGGCCACACCAGCAGGCTTCCTCCTTCCCCTCTTTTTGTTCTGTGACCCCAGCATATTGAACAATGCTACGCACTTTCAGAGTGGGTCATCTCCCCTCAGCTGATGTCCCACATTTCAATCATCTCTGGAAATATCCTCATCGACACACCCTTAAGTCTATTTTGCTAACCTTCTAGTCATCTTTGGTCCAAATAAATTGACAGGATTAACCATTATTCCTGGGTAAATAAATGCTGAGTAGTCAAAACAGAAAGTCTGACAAAAGCAGTCAAACAAAGGCTCAGAGGTTAAGAGGCCTGGCTGCATTTGCAGAGGACTGGGGTTCGGTTCCTGTCACCCACATGGCATCTAGCAACTCTAGTTCAAGGGCATCCAATGCCCTCTTCGTGCCTCCATGGGCACTTATATACAAACAGGCAAAATACTCATACACATAAAAAAAATAATAGCAAGCCGGGCGTGGTGGCACACACCTTTAATCCTAGCACTTGGGAGGCAGAGGCAGGCAGATTTGTGAGTTCAAGGCCAGCCTGATCTACACAGTGAGTTTCAGGACAGCTGGGGCTACAGGGAGACCCTGTCTTGAAAAGACAAAAAAAAAAAAATCATAATATCAATAAGAAAAAGAAGTCAAACAAAAGCTAAGGGAAAGTTCTGCATGTTTGTGTGTATATATGTGAACTAAAGTGTAGAGGGAAGTTAAAAGATATATTGCTGGGTGTGGTGGTGCTCCCCTTTAATACTAGCACTTGGGAGGCAGAGGCAGGTGGATCTCTGTGAGTTCAAAGCCAGCTTGGTCTACAGAGCAAGCTCCAGGTCAGGTGGGACTAAAGGGAGACCCCCTCTCAAAAACACACACAAAAAAGATTATCAATTAACATATTCAACCTATACATAAATGCTGATTCCTAAGTATTGTAATGTAGTTTAGCGGGTCTAAATAGAGACAAGGTGATGTTGTCTTAGGTGTGCACTTACAATAACTCAAACAAGAGGACATCCCAAGAAATCCCAGCAGTTTGGATTTTTTTTTTTTAGAAAAGAAAATTTATGAAAATACCTGAAATTTAAAAGTCCAGGTCTGGGCTGGAGAGATGGCCTAGCGGTTAAGAGCACCGACTGCTCTTACAGAGGACCCAGGTTCGATCCCCAGCACCCACATGGTGGCCGAGAGCCGTCTGAAACTCCAATTTCAGGAGAACTCCAGCTCCAGGGGAATCCGAGACCCTCTTCTGACCCCCACGGCGTTGCACGACACGGGTGCACAGACTTGCATGCAGGCAGTACATTCATACACATACAGAAATAAATAAAATTAATAAAAGAAAAATAATAGATAAAAAAATTTTTTAAAAAGTCCAGGTCAAAGTCCTTTACCAAAACTGAGTTTTCTGTTAGTCTTTTTACATTTCAAAAAAAAAAAAGATAAATTAAAAGAGATAGCAGAAGTTGTTATAGACTTCATCATGACAAATGATGGGAAATTGTACAGATCATAATTAGAGGCAACCTTTAACATGTGTTCATTGTTTGGTCTTTTTGAGACAGGGTCTCCCTTTAGTCCCAGCTGACCTGGAGATCGCTATGTAGACCAGGCTGGCCTTGAACTCACAGAGATCCGCTTGCCTCTGCCTCCTGAGTGCTGGAATTACAGGCATGCACTACCATGCCAGGCTATAAATTGATGTTTTCGTTTGTTTTGTTTTTGTCTTTTTGAGACAGGGTCTCCCTGTAGCCCCAGCTGTCCTGGAACTCACTCTGTAGACCAGACTGGCCTTGAACTCACAAAGATCCACCTTCCTCTGCCTCCCGACTGCTAGGGCTAAAGGTGTGTGCCACCACGCCCGGCTAAATTGATTTTTTAAAGACAAATAACTAAAGCAGCATGACCTAGAAGCAATGTAATTTATGCAAATGTTTTGTAAACTAATTGGCTTGTTTTTTTTTTTTTTTTTTAGGCAATTGGACTGGAACTAATTGGGTTTTAAAGATGTATTTGGGTGTCTCAAGATCTCAAAAATAATCATTTAAGCCAGGCGTGGTGGCACACACCTTTAATCCTAGCACTTGGGAGGCAGAGGCTGGCAGCTCTCTGTGAGTTCAAGACCAGCCTGGTCTACAGAGGAGTGAGTTCCAGAACAGCCAGAGCTACAGGGAGATCCTATCTCAAAAAGACCAAAAAAAAAAAAAAAAAGAAATAATAATAATAATTTAGAAAGATTCTTCCCAAGCAGCCAAATAAAATCCTTATTGAGAACATAAATCCTTCATAGATAAAAGCTGTAAAGAGAAATTATTTTAGGATGTCTGTTTGAAACAATGAATACATGAAAGCACGTTCTGTGTGCAAAACTAAAGACATAGCTTTTATTTATACTTCAATAAATATTATTGTGATAAATTAATAATTCTGAAGTGACCGTTATGGATTAAATTATTTTAACAAATCATTGTGCTTTCTCCAACATACTCTTAATGAGAAGAAAAAAATGTTTAAAAGAAAACCTAGCATAGACAAAATATTATGGTGATGTGCTATATCTACACAATGGAGTTCTATGCAGTGGTAAAGAAAGATGGCATCATGAACTTTGCAGGTAAATGGATGGAACTAGAAGATACTATGTTAAGTGAAGTAACACAGTCCCAGAAAAACAAATGATGAATGGTATCCCTCATCTGTGGATGCTAGCACCAATTTCCTACTTGTATTTCTTGTGCAGGGCTCCTTGAGCTTTTGTCCCAAGTATTTGGGAGTGATGCATATTGGAAACAACATCAACAACAACAGAAAGACTGCGTCAAAGAACTGACTGAAATGGTGAACTTCTGCTTGAAACAGTCAACTTCTGCATGGAGAATTTTGAGAGAGACTGAGACAAACATCAAAAGATGAAAAACATGTTTGGCAGAATGCATGAGCTCTGGTGGGGTGGGGGAGTAAGGAGGGGGACACGGGCCTAGATTTGATTTGTAATGTAATCTTGTATAAAATTTTTTTAAAAAGTTAAAAAAATTATGGGGATGAGATGCCTTTACACATAAGCATCCATGTACACACACACACACACACACACACACACAGAGGCACACACACAAACAGTTAATTTATGCCTCCTAAATGAGAAAGAAAGGTCTTGGGCTGGAGAGATGGCTCAGCGGTTAAGAGCGCCGACTCCTCTTGCAGAGGACCCGGGTTCGATCCCCAGCACACACAAGGTGGCTGAGAATCATCTGTAACACCAATTCTAGGAGAACTCCAGTTCCAGGGGAATCCGAGACCCTCTTCAGACCTCCGAGGCATTACACGACATGGGTGCACAAACCTACATGCAGACAGTACATTCATACACATAGAAAAATAAAAAATTAAAAAAAGAAAATTTATTGTAAAATTAAACTTTTTATTTTTTAATTTATTTTATTCTATTTTTTGGTCTTTTTGAGACAGGGTCTCTGTAGCTCTGGCTGTCCTGGAACTCGCTATGTAGACCAGGCTGGCCTTGACCTCACAAAGATCCACCTGCCTCTGCCTCTGCCTCTGCCTCTGCCTCTGCCTCCCAAATGCGAGGATTAAAGGCGTGTACCACCACGCCCAGCTAAAATTAAGCTTTTAAAAAACATATTTTATTGTTTTTATTTTGTGTGTATGTGTGTATTGCCTGCATTTATGTAAGTGCACCCATGTTGTGTAGTGCCCACGGAGGTCAGTAGAGGGTGTCAGATTCCCTAGCACTGAAGTTATAGATGTTTGTTAGCTGCCAAGTGAGTGCTGGGAATTGAACCTGAGTCCTTCGAAAGAATAGCCAGTGCTCTTAACCACTGAGCCATCTCTTCAACCCTGTAAAATGAAGCTTTTATTTTTATTTTTTATTTTCTATTTATTTATTTTTTTGGTCTTTTCGAGACAGGGTCTCCCTATAGCCCCAGCTGTCCTGGAGCTCACTCTGTAGACCAGGCTGGTCTTGAACTCACAAAGATCTGCCTGCCTCTGCCTCCCAAGTGCTAGGATTAAAGGTGTGTGCCACCACGCCCAGCTGACTATTGAAATTTTTAAGGTAAACTGAAGAATATAGCTGAAATCTATAATTCATGTATCCACTACCTTATAGATTAGTTCTGGAGCCCAGATGAAATTGTAAAATAAGAACATGTATTAAGTAACTAAGTTAGCTTTAACTGTCAACTTGACACAGCCTAGAATCACCTGAGAACGGTGTTTCAGTTGAGGATTTAACAGATCAGAGTGGCTTGTGGGGGCGGCTGACCTGATTCTGAATCGACTGTAGGACTGCCCAGGCCGCTGTGGGTGAGGTGAGCCTGAGCTGTATAAGAAAGCTGGCTGGGGCTGGAGAGACGGCTCAGCGGTTACGAGCACCCCGACTGCTCTTGCAGAGGACCCGGGTTCGATTCCTAGCACCCACATGGCGGCTAAGAACTGTCTTTAAGCCGGACTTGGTGGCGCACGCCTTTAATCCTAGCATTCGGGAGGCCGAGACAGGTGGATCTCTGTGAGTTCAAGACCAACCTGGTCTACAGAGTGAGTTTCAGGCCAGCGGATGCTGTAGGGAGACTGTGTTAAAAAAAAAAAGGCTGGGTAAACGCGAGCTAGAACAAACGGTTTCCTCCACGATTTCTGCCCTGTCTTCCCCCATGAAGAGTGTTTTATCCCAGCAACAGAAGCAAGAAGTTTCTTTTCTCACTGCAGTTACAAAATACCTGACAAAGCAAGTTTGCTTTAGCCACAGCTTGAGGGTGCAGTCCAGCACCGAGAAAGCTGGAGCGGCAAGAATGGCTCCGGTTGTGGAGGCAGGGGAAGCAGCTGGCCGGAGGTTGCTGCTCAGCTTCTTTCTCCCTTTCCCCTTTTTATGAAGTCTGGAACCACAGACCATGGGATTGTGTCATCCACACTCAGGGTGGGTCTTGTCTTCCCTTCCTAATTAAAACTCTCTAGAAATGCCCTCAAAGATACTCCCAGAAGTGTGTCTCCTAAGTGATTCTGTGATAAGCTCCTCAAGATCGCCCACAGCTATGCCATACTATGAGCCTCAGCTGAGCCCAGTAGATAAAAACCTAACTCCAAGTATGGGAATAAAAGAAAAGTTTAGGGGCTGGAGAGATGGCTCAGCGGTTAAGAGCACCGACTGCTCTTGCAGAGGAGCCGGGTTCGATTCCCAGCACCCACATGGCAGCTGAGAACCGTCTTTAACTCCAGTTCCAGGGGAATCCGACACCCTCTTCTGACCTCTGCGGCATTGTACACACGGATGCACCAACCTACATGCAGACAGTACATTCATACGCATTTAAAAAATAAAAATAAAAAAAGAAAAGTTTAATTCACTTGAACTGGGACAGGAGTTTTGAGAACAGATCAGCATGTACCTGTTTGCTTAGAAACTAATTCATTCTGCATGGCTTCTGTAGTTTATGCTTGGCTTGCTTTTAGAGAATAGGAATTGTTAGAGGGGCTTCCCACCGCTAAGCTTGGGGACTGAAACTTTCCACCCCCGGATATGGTTTTTCCTATATAAATGTCAACTGTGACTCAGCACTACACACTCTGGACAGAGGGTCTGGTCTGTAGTCTGTCAGCTGACTGAAGAATTTTAAATCCAGTGAAGTTGACAATGAGGATCACAGAACTCACAGAGAACATTTTACTTAATCTTAGTATGTACTTTCAAAACTGATTTTTCTATGATTCTTACATATTACCTTTAGTGTATTTTAATATCTGATTACTTTAAAATTTTTCTTGGCTTTAGGCTATAGTTGAAACACACACACACATACACACACACACACACACAACCATACACATGGAATTTTCAAAGCAAAAGGAGTTCAATACTGAATGATTTTTGATAAAAGATTAAATGAGCTGGGTGTGGTGGACCTGGGTTTCAGTCTGCAGCACCAAATAAAAGAGAGATGGCTCAGTTGTTAAGAGCATTGATTGCTCTTGCAGAGAACCCAGGTTCAATTCCCAGTCCCCACATTAAGACTAAGAACTGTCTTTAACCGACTTTAAACGCCTTTAAGCCTAGCACTCAGGAGGCAGAGGCAGGTGGATCTCTGTGAGTTCAAGGCCAGCCTGGTCTACAGAGTGAGTTCCAGACCAGCTGGGGCTATAGGAGACCCTGTCTCAAAAAATAAAAATAAAAATAAAAACAGCACCAGGAAAGGCATAGTTGCATATAAAAACTATAGCTAGAAGGCTATTTCAACCAAATATCATATACAATTCTATGCAATTTTATATCTACTTGCATCCTTGAGTGGAAAGACATGCTCTTTTCAGATCGCTAATATTGCATTAATGCTCATGGAAATACTGGTATAAATGTAACATTAATGGCCCCCAAGACTGACAGCTCCAGCTTTTGTGAAGTTCCCACCCATGCTGACTTTGGGTTTGACTAAATGATTTGCTTTGTTCATGGAGCAGTGATATTGTGAAATATACAAGTAGAGGCTGTATGCAGTTGCATACTGGGACTTGCCCTCTTATCATGAAAAGCTCGATCTAGCCTCCTAGAGTGTATGGACCACTGAGAGAGAAGCCCAGCTCCTCAAGTGAGCCCACTCTAACCAACTACTCCCCTTGATGTAGATCCCAAGGGAGCCCAAGGGCGAGCAGCAGAGGCAAGCCACCGAACTATGGGATGATGGAGAATAATAGCTTGTTGTGTTAGGTCTTCACATCTTGGGGCCTGGCTCCACACCAAGGCACACACGAAATCAAATTTCAAGATATTTTGTCTAAAAGAAAGAAAAACGATCAACACAGCTCTCATGTTAAAGCTAACTGGACACTGGCTTAACTGAAAAATATGTAGGCTCTTTTCAATGTCCAAAATTAAATAATATTTGCTGAAGAGTATGGCATGCTGAAAAAATTCATTTTCTAAAATTAAAACTTAGGGGGCTGGAGAGATGGCTCAGCAGTTAAGAGCATCTCCTGCTTTCAGAAGACCTGAGTTCAGTTGGGCAACTGACTCTAACTCCAACTCTAGGGGATCTGTCACCCTTTTCTGGTCTCCATGAGTGCACCCCATTATATATAATGTGTGTGTATATATTATAATATAGTATAAATATATTTATATAATATAATATATAATATAATTTTTTTTTTCTTTTTGAGACAGGGTCTCCCTGTAGCTCCAGCTGTCCTGGAACTCACTATATAGACCAGGCCTGGCCTTGAACTCACAAAGATCTGCCTGCCTCTGCCTCCTGAGTGCCAGGATTAAAGGCCTGCACTACCATGCCCAGCTATATACACATTTTTTTTTTTTAATGGGGCCTGGTGTGGTGTTGAACGTATGACGATCCACCTCCTTCTGCCTCCTTCTTCATAAGTTGAAGGCCAGCCTAGTCTATGCAGCAAGTTTTGGGCCAGCCAAGGCTACATAGTGCGAATGTCTCAAAAACCTAGCTTTAAAGCCTAATAACCACAATGACCAGCACAACAAACTATCTCTATTGGTGAGGTAGTGAGACTTTTTTTTGGTCTTTTCGTCTTTTTGAAACAGGGTCTCCCTGTAGCCCCAGCTGTCTTGGAACTCACTATGTAGACCAGGCTGGCCTTGAACCCACAGAGATCTGCCTGCCTCTGCCTCCCAAATGCTGGGATTACAAGCATGCACCACCATGCCTGGCAGTAGTGACACCTTTACCTTGGGGTAATCAACAACTACTTAATTGGACTTAAAGCTCATTCAATGGGATAGAACTCATGTGTGGAACTGTCAGCATAGCTAAATATATATGGCTTGAGAGCATAGATCCTAGAGAAAACCCTACGTCTGTCACATTCTTGGACTGCCCCTGCCAGTAGGGTCTTCAACAAGGACCCGAGGGGAGGAATAACCTGAATGAGAGACAAACCAAACACAAAGGAAGGAGACCAAGTCTATATTCTGATCAAGGCCTCAAAATTTATTATTTGCAAGGCAGTTTATATAGAAGCAAGTAGGGGGAAACAGCCCCAGTTGGCATAGTTTAGGGCTGTTAGGTTGCTAGGGTACCTAACTGCCTAATGTTTTTTGGGAAAGGTAATGGGTAGGTGAATTCCCAGAAGAAGCAGGGCGTTCCACTCCAATGAGGAATGCTGTCCTGATAAGATAATATAAGCTTGGTCAGCTGCCTAGTGCTAATTAGAAGAGGCTTGGGGAAATAGAAACCTAAGTTGACCCTAGTTAGCTGTGGCAAGACCATTGCCTGCTGGCCATGGCTCCCAACATTGGACAAATGTAATTTCTTACTGTATATTAACTATGGATCATTATATTTTCAGGAAGTATATGAGTCACTGCTGATTAAAGAAGCTTTTCTTTTTTGCAAAAGATACAAACTATTGCAGATTTCCACAACTGGTCAAACACAGAGGACAGAGGACAAGTGTCAGTGAGATCCCAGTCTTTTTTTTTTTTTTGTCTTTTTTTGAGACAGGGTCTCCCTTTCAGTCCCAGCTGGCCTGGAACTCATTCTGTAGACCAGGCTGGCCTTGAACTCACAGAGATCCACGTGCCTCTGCCTCCCGAGTGCTAGGATTAAAGGTGTGTGCCACCACGCCCAGCTTAAAGATGGTTCTTAGCCACCATGTGGGTACAGGGAATGAACCTGAGTCCTCTGCAAGAGCAGTTGGCGCTCTTAACTGCTGAGCCATCTCTCCAGCCCCAAGAGATCCCAGTCTTAAGTGACAGCTCTACAATGGAACCTCTATGTCTATGGCTCATGGAATACAGTGGAACAAGGGGTAGTGACTAATGTATCTCTCAACTAACACCAGTGAGCTTCTTCATGCAACAGAAAGTGATTAACACAAAAGCCCACAAATGGCCAAAATGTAGAGAACAAGAAGAGACTGCAGAGAGTGTCCCTGGATAGAACTCCAATATCAAACCTCACCCACCCGGGGCTCAGGGCTGATTGTGGAAGAGGAGTAAGAGCCAGGTGTGGTGGATGACCACAAGGAAACAAAAGTTTTCAAGGCTTTGGGGAACTTGCTTATGTCAGAATGTGTGAAATAACTAAAGAGCCGTAAGCTCCATTAGGAAAGCCATGAAGCCATAAATCCCAGCCAGCCCTAAATTGGCCTTGCTCAAGGCTTTTATCAATCTGCCACTCCCGGGGTGAGGGGAGAATGTTTTCAGAGATATCTGTCCTGTCTCCCCAGTGTCCATGAGGTACAATCAAAGGGGCTTTGATTCATCCACCGGGCCTTGGCATCAGACACATTCCAACTGGGCCCAAAAGGGGATAAAAGCTTTCCCCCATACCCACCCAAGTGCAGAGAACTTCTTTTCGCTAGAGAAGCGTCTCTGTTGGCTTTTCACTGTATGTTTATTTTATTTTATTTTTTTTTTATTTATTTCTGTATGTGTATGAATGTACTGTCTGCATGCAAGTCTGTGCACCCGTGTCGTGCAACGCCGCGGAGTTCAGAAGACGGTCTCGGATTCCCCTGGAACTGGAGTTCTCCTGGAATTGGAGCTTCAGACGGTTCTCAGCCGCCATGTGGGTGCTGGGGATCGAACCCGGGTCCTCTGTAAGAGCGGTCGGCGCTCTTAACCACTAGGCCATCTCTCCAGCCCCTTCACTGTATGTTTAATAAAGTATATATCTCCCATTTGTTGCAGGTCTGACTTCTGGTTCTGATTTCTTAACACTAAACGTCCTCCTTTTCTCTGTCTAAAAATCTAACAGCTCATATGAATGTACAGCTATGGTGACAGCATGCACAAGATCCATGCAAACTCAAGCAGAAAAAAACCCCAGCATAGAAATGGGAAAACAGGCAGGAGGCTCCAACCTTAGCAGAGGAAGCATTGGCAGCTGCTCACTTCTGGGTGAAGGAGAGCTGATCTTTGAAGGAGTGATGCTAGATAGGCTGACTGGGATCCAGTGGATGAACTCACACCAAGGGACATCTGGAGACACAAGCATGACTTGATAGGCCTTAACATATATGACGGAATACATGAACTCTGGCGGGGGCAGGCTATGGGGGGGTGCAGATAAGGGAGGGGTCAAAATATGATTTTTTTAGATGTTTTACTTTTTATTATTAACCCTCTTTTTTATTTTATTTTATTTTTTGAGACAGGGTCTCCCTTTAGTCCCAGCTGGCCTGAGGCTCACTATGTAGACCAGGGTGGCCTTGAACTCACAGAGATGCGCCTGCCTCTGCCTCCCCAGTGCTGGGATTAAAGGTGTGTGCCATCACACCCGGCCAAAATATGATTAAGATGTATGAAATCCACAAAAATTTCAGTAAAATATCTTGAAAAAGACTTAATAAATCTTTACAAATTACATTAAAATTAAGACTTGCAAGTTTTTAAAATATTATGATTTGAATATGTAACATATTCAAATTCAAGTCGGTAAGAAACTAATTTTGCTATCAGGAGATACAGATGGGGAGGTGGTCTAAAAATGGTAAGATTAGCCAGGCGTGGTGGCGCACGCCTTTAATCCTAGCACTTGGGAGGCAGAGGCAGGCGGATCTTCGTGAGTTCAAGGCCAGTCTGGTCTACAGAGTGAGTTCCAGGACAGCTGGGGCTACAGGGAGACCCTGTCTCAAAAAGACAAAAAAAAAAATGGTAAGATTATTGTATGCGACACAAAAATTCAACAAGAAATATATATTGAGAAAAAAAGAAAATACTTTCAATGGTGGACTTAGAATTTGCCAAAAGGTATGAATGCTTCCAAAAATGTTAAAATAATCCCCAAACTACTTTAAACTGAGTTCCCAAAGTTAAATCATAACCCTTTTGCATCAAATACAAAATAAAAATTATACTTAAAACAAGATCATACAAAGCCATGAGCAAAAAGAAAAGAAGGATTTAATTTCTCTTCAAATACCTAGTACTTAATGAAAGTACATTTTATTCAGGAAAGAAAAATACTGTAGTCAAAGTTTAATTATGGGTCTCCTTTGGATGGATACAAAGTATAAGAGAATTTTAATAACATGAGAAAGACAAAACTCTTTTCCTTTAATATATAAATAGGCTGGTGAGACTTCCTGCTACCCCTCAGTCTCACCCACTTACCGGACATTCATCTACTAAACATAAGACATGAAGCAAGGCATTCTTTTCATGGGCTTGGGAGGCCCTCCCCCTTGACCCTGGGGCTTGAGACTCAAAAAAGAATCAAAATTCTAAAGCTAGATGGATTTTACCTTTTATCTTTTTAATTTTTTTAATTTTTTCATTTTTTTTTATGTGTATGAATGTACTGTCTGCACGTAGGTCTGTGCACACATGTCATGCAATGCCGAGGAGGTCAGAGGAGGGCATCAAATTCTCCTGGGACTGCCGCCATGTGGGTGCTGGGGATTGAACCTGGGTCCTCTGCAAGAGAAGTCGGCACTCTTAACCGCTAGGCCATTTCTCCAGTCCCGGATTTTACCTTTCAATCAGACTTTGTGAAAGTGATCCTTTTTGTTGGGATTTAGTCCCTGGACATGGTTTGATCAGTTATTTGTTGTTGTTGTTGTTGTTGTTGTTTTGGCAGGGTCTCATGTACTATGAACTATGAACTATGTACTATGTACTATGTACTATGTACTACACAGTACTATGTACTGTGTTCTATGTAGCCCCAGCTGGCCTGGAACTCACTATGTAGACCATCTCAGGCTGGCTTCCACCTCAGAGCAAACCAACTCTGTCTGCCTCCAGAGTGCTGGGACTAAAGGGATGCATTACCATGCCTGGCTTGATCAGCTATTTTGAGATTAGTTGCCTTTACTAAAAAATCCTGGATGAGCCAGGTGTGGTGGTGCTTGCCTTTAATCCCAGCACTCGGGAGGCAGAGGCAGTTGGTTTGCTCTGAGGTGGAAGCCAGCCTGTGAGTTCAAGACCAACCTAGTCTACGTACGGAGCGAGCTCCAGGTCAGCTGTGACTAAAAGAAGATCCTGTCTCGGGTGGAGGATAGGGTGGGGGACACAGGTCTAGATTTGATAATAAAAAAATAAGTCGGGCGTGGTGGCGCACGCCTTTAATCCTAGCACTTGGGAGGCAGAGGCATGCGGATCTTTGTGAGTTCAAGGCCAGCCTGGTCTACAGCGTGAGTTCTAGGACAGCTGGGACTTCAGGGAGACCCTGTCTCGAAAAGACCAAAAAAAAAAAAACAAAAAAAAAAAGATAATAAAAAAAATTAATTGATTAAAAAAAAAGAAGACCCTGTCTCAAAAAAAAAATCCTGGATGAAGGTCAAGGGCTGTTACCAACTCTTCCTTTAGTTTATACCTAGTAGGTTGGAAGAATTAATCCCAACCCTAAATAGTCCTCCTATTAAGTCTGTTTGTTCTGTTTCCAGGGCATGAAATACAAGTCATGTGCACAGCTATTAATAAAGTTGTTTTTCTTTTTTGTTGTTAGATATGTATATAATTTAAAGAGCTGAGTGATTTCAAGAAGAATCCCCATTTTTCCAAGGCAACCACTCTCAAATTTGGACTGATTCTTTACTTCTACATGTTTAAATAATGTGTTCAGATTTCTACTTGTTTTTCATTTTGCTTTATTTTGCTGTGCTGACTTTTTGGCATGGAAGATGTCTCCCTTTCTTTGGCACACCCCTCCATACCTTCAGCACATATTGTCCATTGTGCCCAAGCAGGAGGAGGCCACAGATGTGCTGATATGATGTTTTGTAGGATGCCCAGAAGAGCCAGATCTCTACTGGATATTTTATATGACAGGCAGCAGGAATGCTATGAGAGGAGCCCTGGGACCAAACTGTAAACATGCCCTCTTCTCTGTGTCATGGAAACTCCGACTGCTTCTGATCTTTCTTTATGTTTGGAATAAAAAAAATGATGTATTCACTAAAAATCAATGATGTGTACCAAATACCTAAGGCTCTATGAATCTGCTCTAACAAATCCCCAACATGTGATGTGGCAGCCATAATCAGACCTCTCTTAATAGGTTGACCTTGCAGGAATATACTGTCATTCTTGTGTCCATCTATTTTTTTTTTTGGGGGGGGGTAGGGCCAGATGGTGAGTTAAATGGGGATATTCTAGGAATTGGTATGTCTGTTTCCTTTAGATTCATAAAGTGGTATTACTGTTACTATTACTATTACTATTCGTAATACTTTTTACTATTCCCTCCTGAAATACAGTTTCATTTTATTTGATCTGAATGTTTGTGCCTCTCACTTCCCTGTCAGTTCATTTCTTGAAGATCAATCATTCAGTGTAATGGCATTGAGAAGTGAAAGTTATCTCAGAAGCAAATACGTTTAGATGATGTCTTGGTCTATTAAGGCGGCTATAACAGAATATTACAAAGTAGATGTCTTGTAAACAACAGAAATTTATTTCTGTTCGCTTAGGAGGGTGGAAGTCCAAGATCAAGGCACCATCAGATTGTATATTTGGTTAGGAACTGCATCCTGGTTCAAAGAGGCTGATTGTTGAATACCTTCTTGAGCAGAAAAGACAACGGCACTCTGTAATCTCTTTCCTAAGAGCAGTTTATCCCATTCCTAATTACCTCCAAGGATCCTACCTTTAGATACTATCACTCTGGGGACTAGGCATTATCATATGAACTCTTGGGACACATAGTCTGTATTATATGAGGTCCTGAGAATGGACCTTCCATGATGGGGTATTTTTTTTCTTTTTGAGACTGGGTCTCACAATATACTTTGAGTCATCTGAAATGTATGTTCTTCCTGCCTTAGTCCTCTGAGTGCTGGGTTACAGGTGTGTGCCACCATGCCCAGAAGGTCATTACTTTTATTTATTTTAAATATTTTATTATTGTTATACTTTGTACATATTCTCCCTCCCCCTAACTCATCCCAGCTCTCCCCCCACCTTCCTACCCCTCAACTTCATGTCTTTTTTTTTTTTTTTTAACTTCTGAGCGTGGTGGCACACGCCTTTAATCCCAGCACTCGGGAGGCAGAGGCAGGCAGATCTCTGTGAGTTCAAGGCCTGCCTGGTCTACATAGTGAGCTCCAGGGCAGCTGGGACTATAGGGAGACCCTGTCTCAAAAAGACCAAAAATAAATTCATTAACTGCAATCCGTGCTGCCCGTGTACTCCTGGGTCTGGGGCCATCCACTAGAGCACGGTGGATCCACCAGCGACCACCCTCTTAAGAAAACGGACTCTCCCTTCCCAGAAGCCATCAGTTCTCCATATCTCTTCAGTTAGGGGTTAGGGACACATGAAACCCTTCCCTCTCTTTATGGGGAAGACAGAATTCTTTTCGTGCCCATGTACCACAGTGACAAGGTGGCCACCCGCAAGCTAGAAGGAATTTTCCAAGAGTTCATCTTTGCTGCCTGGCCCTAGAATTATGAGAAATGACTGTTATTTAAAACACTCAGTCGCCGGGCGTGGTGGCGAATGCCTTTAATCCTACCACTTGGGAGGCAGAGGCAGGCGGATCTTTGTGAGTTCAAGGCCAGCCTGGTCTACAGAGTGAGTTCCAGGACAGCTGGGGCTACAGGGAGACCCTATCTTGAAAAGACAAAAAACAAAACAAAAAAAAACCAAAACCAAAAAAACACTCAGTCTATACTATTTCAAAGAGCAATCATTCTGAGCTAGAACACTATACCAAGTTTGGCTGGGGAGGAGAGGCATTTCAAAGGCTTCTACTTGGATCTCTGCACCATGATAGGTTTTTACTTCCCAGGCAAAGGCCCTAATGGGTTTGTACCAATCACTAAATAGGTCAACCATTATATACTTGAAAAGTGAGGAAGTGACCACTAGGTTGGTCTGCAAACCCAGTAGAGATATCCTGAGCTGAGTCTAGCCAGTATTCAACCTCTCCCTGCAGCACAGGGGAGGAGTTAAAGACTGTTATATATTATTAGAATTGTTGAGCTTTCCTGTAGTCTTTATTATAAATACCCCTTTAATACTTTTTGGGGGGGGTCTTTTTGAGACAGAGTCTCCCTTTAGTCTTAGCTGGACTGGAGCCAGCTGGACCAGGCTGGCCTTGAACTCAGAGAGATCCGCCTGCCTCTGCCTCCTGAGTGCTGGGATTAAAGACATGCGCATGAGGAAGGCTGTGAAGAGCCGGAGATAAGAAATTGTAGCCCCTGGGGCTGGAGAGATGCCTCTGCTCTTGCAGAGGACCTGGGTTCAATTCCCAGCACCCACATGGCCGCCAAGAACTGTCTTTAACTCCAGTTCCAGGGGAATCTGATGTCCTCTTCTGACCTCTGCGGCATTGCACAATACCGGTGCACCAACCTATGTGCAGACAGTACACTCATACACATAAAAAATAAAATTAAAAATTAAAAAAAAAGAAATTGTAGTCCCAGTCTTAGGAAGTGTTCACAAAGCTACCAAGCCTTAGGACTTGAGAGCTGTAATGCTAGGCACTGTAGAAGTGGAGGATCCTAACTTCTGAGGGCTATTCACGATCTGTAACAGGAGCAGGTGCTGCCTGAAGTTGCCTGCTATTGGAAGCTGAGGATTGTAATGGCTCCTAATATAATAGCCCTACTGGAGCTATAAGCCTCCATCCTAAGCCTGGGACATTGATGTGCTAGCTCTCAGGGCCCCCATATGACACATTCTAGAAGAGCTTGTATTATTCTCATTTCTAACTGGATAGAACAAAAGGACCGTAGTCAGTGGACTGGCACTGTCTCCACTTACTAACAGACCTTTCTGTGCTTGCATTCTAAGGGCAATAATGCTTCTGTTCTCCAGATGTCAACATTAATTTAGACCCTGAATTCTGCCCCTCTACTCCTCGAAATGCCTGACTATGCCCATTTCCTCAGGGTTGTTATCCAAGCAAATGGCCAAATATCTTTGAGGAAGAACTGGGGAAATCAGTAACATTTACAGTTGTTGAAGTATAGCAGGTATCTTTTTCCTAGGGACATTTTCAGTCAATGGATTCCATGTTTACAAACTGCATCGGGTGTAGAAACAGCAATCGTGATTTTGTTGGGTGGTGGTTTCTAGTATCCCGGCCACCTAGCCTGGATTTCTTTTCCCTACTGGCACAAACTAATAGGACTTTATTCATTACCCATACTGTCCCAAGGACAGCATGTGCGAATAGCAATTTCAGTAACTCCTCGTGGGTCAGGCCCCCTGAGCAGGTCATCATGATTCCCTGGCTTCTGGTAATTATGCACTACTACCTGGCTTTAACTGTCTTGACCTATCCCAGTTATCAGTGAGTCAATGTCTGCCAGACCAGTGTTACCATAGGTTATGGCTTGCCAAGAGCCATGACTAAATTCTTAGCAATGCTCAAATCCCTAGTGCCAGTGCATCTCTATGGCCTTGGTAAATGTAATGGTGTCCTGTGGGCCCTTCCTCAAAACAATCATAACCCATGTCCACTCTAGCATACTCAGTTTCCTCAGCCTTTTCATCTTATGTATGAGTGTACTGCCTGCATGTAGGTTAGTGTACCTGTGTCATGCAATGCTGCAGAGGTCAGAAGAGGGCATCAGATTCCCCTGGAACTGGAGTTAAAGACGGTTCTAAGCGGCCATGTGGGTGCTGGGATCGAACCCGGGTCCTCTGCAAGAGCAGTCAGTGCTCTTAACCGCTGAGCCATTTCTCCAGCCCCATTTATGTGTATGAGTGTATTGCCTGCATGTAAGTAAGTGCACCCATGTTGTGTAATGCCCATGGAGGTCAGAAGAGGGCACTGTACCCTCTGGATCTGGAGTTACTGATGGTGGTTAGCTGCCATGTGGGTGCTGGGAACCAAAATCTGAACCTCTGCAAGAGCAGCCAGTGCTCTTAACACTGAGCCATCTCTCCTGCCCTTCCTCAGCCCTTTTAACCTTTTCTTGTCCCACCTGCTGTCCTAGCACTTGTGGTATTCGTTTCATTCACTGAGTTGGTTTTTCATATGCCATCAAGGCAGCAAGTTCACAGCAACTCTTAGGGATCCTTGCTAGCATGTTAAATTCTGTATTTTAGAATGATTCCAATGCAGTATAATTTTCCCCATCCAGTATATGGTCCCCTTGATCAAGCATTCTCCGAGTTCATGCCTATGCATATTGCCTAAGCTCCTGTTGGTCCTTGCTGGCTAGGTCTTGGAGTACCTTTGGGGAATAGCCCTTAATGTCCGTCATCACTTATAGCACTTTCCCAACTAGGCTGTGATATTTTAGACATACTGGGTAGAGGGCTAGGTGGGAGGTAGAGTGTGGAGTAAGGAAGGACCCGTCTTTCAAGTAGTAGTCTCTGCAATGTCCCCATGGCAAATTATGACTGATCCATATTTTTAAATTCTAGCTTTGTCTCTTTAGGTATCTATGTGCTTGAGTCTTTGTCTCCCCCCCCCCTTTGGTCTTTTTGAGACAGGGTCTTCCTTTAGTCCCAGCTGGCCTAGAGAGCTCACTATGTAGACCAGGCTGGCCTTGAACTCACAGAGATCCACCTGCTTCTGCCTCCCAAGTGCTGGGATTAAAGGCATGTGCCACCATGCCAGTCTTTGTGTTTTAATTTTTTTTGTTTTTATTATTTTATGTGTATGAGTGTACTGTCTGCATGTAAGTAGGTGCACCCTTGTCCTGCAATGCTGCAGAGATCAGAAGAGGGTGTCGGATTCCCCTGGAACTGGAGTTAAAGACGGTTCTCAGCCACCATGTGGGTATCAAACCTGGGTCCTCTGCAAGAGTGGTTGGTGCTCTTAACCTCTGAGCCATTTCTCCAGTCCCGTCTTTGTCTTTTTATGTTTGCTTTATGTGAAACAGGCATCTTTGGGACTGAAGATGGCTCAGAACTGGCTGTTCCTGCATGTATAAGAGTTGTGCCTGCATGTATGTAAGTGCACCTATGTTGTGCAATGCCTGAGGAAGTCAGAACAGGGTATTTAATCCCCTGTAACTGGAGTCACAGATAGTTGTTAGCTGCCATGTTGGTGCTGGGAACCAAATCTAAGATCAGCCAATGCTGTAACGCCAGCTCCTTGTGATCCATTATCCTTTTCTGGACTTACATGTACACCTACCCATAGATACATACACATAATTAAAAATAAGTTTTTGAAAAAGGAATACAATGACTATCTTTGTCTTTGTTTTTCTTTCTTATAATCCATGCAACCACTCAGTAAGCAGAGGCTGCTAGCTTCACTTCAAACTATATCCTGAATTCTACCAGCTCCTTTTGTTGTGGTTTTTGAGACAGGATCTTGCTATATATTCCTCGCTGGCCTCTATGAAGTTCAGGCTGACAACTCTCCTGACTCAGCCTCCCCAGTGCTGAGATCACAGCTTGTACACAACCCACACCAAGCATGAATCCACTGCCGTCTAACTTCAAGCCACCACAATTTATTCCCTTGCTCCTACTAGACCTTTCGGTTTGTGCTTTGAGGCCCAGGCTTTTCCATCACAAGTAGCCAATTTACACATCTTACTGCTTGTTTGCTTGCTCAGAACTATTGGATGACTCTCAGGTGGTTTAATCAGAGGCCTGCCCAAGACAAAGGTGGGGAAAATTATGAAGACATGGGCAGGGAAAAGGGCGTCCCAGTCCCCTCCAACGCTGACCTGCAGCATCACTAACCCCCTGTCTCATCTAGACTATGCTGTAAGTTCCTGTCTTCAGTGCTTTCCAAAACACCAAGCTCCGTAAGCTTCAAGACCTTTGTGTCTTTAGGTAGCTTCTTCGCTCTCATTCCTTTCCAGGTGTGCTTCCTGGTAGCCATGAGCTCAGAGGACTTCCTAGATTACTATACCTAAAACACCATACCGGTATCTTTTACATGATTTTTCTTTTACATATCGGGGAATTACAAGATTTCAAATCACTGGTCTCCAGCAGACCATAAAGCTACTTTGGGACAAGGAATGCGTCTCATTCACGTGGTAATGGCACCTTGAAAACCGCCTACCAATAGAGTAAGAAGCAAACAATACGTCATCAAGCAGGTGGGTGT
Source organism: Rhizomys pruinosus (assembly GCA_009823505.1). Taxonomy (NCBI): domain Eukaryota; kingdom Metazoa; phylum Chordata; class Mammalia; order Rodentia; family Spalacidae; genus Rhizomys; species Rhizomys pruinosus. The sequence goes on along the minus strand of VZQC01013986.1, from coordinate 389,616 downwards.
GTACTGAAGTCTCATTAATTGCACCACCTGCGGTGTGAGAACGCAAAGTACCGCACACAATACCAAGACCCGCAAACAGGTGAGGGCGGCCTGGCCGCCTATGAGCCGGTTAGTACCGGCTCACGCCGGAACCCTTAGAAGCTCCGGCAGACAGAGTTGGGCCTTAAATTCCTTGCGCGACTTGGCTGAGGCCTGGATTCGGGCAGCGCAGGTTTCTACACCGCCGCCGCCGGGCGCTGGATCCGCCTGGGACTCCAAACAGAAGGCCCGGCGGGCACTGAGCAGCGAGCGAACCCGTCAGCCATTTTCCTGAATTAGTCTCCCTTGCAACCTCGCCAGAGAGCGCACGCAATTAAGAGAGAAGGGTGAATACCGACAGCGTCAGTCCAGAAGCCCCACCCTCGGCAGCCCCCTCGGAGAGTCTCTAAACGTCAAGCGGAACTCTTAACTGCCGGGCAAGAACGCGCGCACCCAAGCGCCAATGAGAGCGGAAGGAGGGGAGCCGCTCTGCAGGACGCCGTATGCCTTTGCGCCGATTGGCTGGAGCCTCGTTCCTTCTGTGTTCACATTGGCTAGATTGTGTCCTCGGCCCGGCCAGTGGCTTTTGTCTACGTACTTCTGATTGGCTCCTCCTGGGAGGCGGTGCGGTGGGGGCAACGCGGCTTTGGGAATTGTTCACCTTGGATTGGCTCATTTGAGTAGCAGGGCTCCTTGCGAAGAGGCCGGTCCCGGTTTTCGCCTGTCCCATCTCCCGATCCGTACAGGAACCCCAGTCCCTGTACTAGCGAGCTCCAATGTTTTTAAAAAAAAAAAAAAAAAGGGCGTGAGCGAGGCCGGAGCGCGCCAGCCCGGCTTCCTGCGCAGCGCGCGCCTCTGTGAGGACCCGCGCGAGCTGCCCGCGCCGGTGCCTGCGCTGTTCAAACTGCAGAACCCGTTAGGACCTGGGAGGAACTGCCGTTCCAGCTGGTTCCGGAGCCGAGCGTGCCGGGCCCGAGGGGTGTCACGCGGCGGCTCGTGCCGTTCGCGTCTCTGCAGCGTGGAGACGAGAACCGGCACTTTGAGAGGACGCCACCTCCAGCCGCGGCGCTGGCGCGGGCGGGGGCTCACACACGGGGGTCCTGAGACTGAGGAAAACGCGCCAAGTTCCCCTCGGCTGTGGAGCGGGGACCCTGTGGCTCCGGCGCTCGGGAGCGCGGCCACCGCTGCTGCGCCCGTAGCGTTCCCGGGCGGGCGGCGCCGGGGATGTAGTGGGGCCGCGGCGGCCAGGACGGAGCGGCGGCCCGGCTCCCGCTCCGCGAACGAATGGTCACTCCCCCGCGGGAGGGTACCCGACCTGCGTTCCCTCGGCCGGGCCGTCGGCGGCCGGGGCTCACCTGTCGCTCCCGCACTCTGCCCGGTTGGTCTCCTCAGCGGCGGCGACGCGGACTCGCTCACGGCCATGACCGAGTAAGGAGCCTGGGGTGGTGGCGGCCGCGGGGCAGGTGTGGGTGGAGGGGCGGTGGCGGGCTCCGCCGCGCTGCGGGGGACAGCTGGCGGGCGGGCGGGCGGGCGCGGCGACCCCCGACTTGTGTAGCTCTCCCGCGCCCTCCGGGACCCGGAGCAGAGGAGCGGCCCTGCCGGGAGAGGAGGACTTCGCGCTTTCCGAGCCCTTAGTCGGGAATTGCGAGGTTTTACCGCGCATTTTCTTGACTTACAGTTTCCCAGTTAAGTGTAGACGCCACGTGTCTCAAGCCTTTGCCGGAGCGGTTGTTATTGTTTTACGTTTTTCTTCAAATATATGAGTTCGGTCCTGTCACCTTGCAAAAGTGTGGAAACTATTGGGACTGAGTTCATGCTGTCATTTGGTCAGGAACGTTGAACGTTAACGTGTTTGCTTTCAGTGAAGCTAGATTTCTCGCTGGAGAAGCGTTTTTGACCGAGCAGCCCCCTACGTAGGCGGCACTGCTGTAGCCCAGGATGGGTACCTGGCGCTGTCCCGCTCCGTTGGCTGCTCCGAGGGGTCGGACGGGCTGATTGGTGCAGGGACGATCCGCTATTTCAGCTGCCTGATCAGCCTTTTCCTTGTGTTCATTGGCTCTTGGGAAGAACCTTTACGAGAACCATCAATGCTTGGAGATCTCTGACAGTTTAGCGAAGGCGTGTTTATCACTCATGACCCGACATTTCGTCGGGATCTTTGACGCGGGCAGAAGAGAGTTGAGTTGAAGATTGGATGGGAAAATTTGCCACCTATCCACAGTTTTTCCCGATTTGGGAAGAGCGAGATGCTTAGGAATGGTATTTGGTTTTGTGTACCTCTTACCACTCCTACCTACATTTGAAAGTCATTCAGATTTGGGGGCCTCTCTTTTTGGATTCCCTAAATGTAAATTAGAACTTTTGTGTAAAAGTACCACAGGTATTGCCATATTTTTTCATTTTAAAGTTTTTCTTTGAAACAGGATAGAAAGGTTGCAAAGGCAATTATTTTTGTTCAGTGCAGTTTTAAAAGAAACCCATAGCTTAAAAAAACTCTAGAAAACTAGAATGCATTGTAATTTTAGCAAACAAGTTTTTTCAACCACTCTCCCAGCTTTGCATGTTTTATTATTTTTCACTCAAGATTTTTGTGCATAGTCAAACTCTGTATCTGTGCCTTGTTCTTTGTGAATAACGCTTTAAGCATTTTAGAAATTTCCTTTATTCATATTAACTAGAAATAGTCTTGGGAGGACTCCAGTAGACCACTACTTCTTTGGTTTCCATTCATTCCTGTGCTTCTTTGAATTAGAGATCATAATTGTTCAGTTACTGTTTTTCGACTGAGTCAACAAATTATAATGAAAAACTTGTTTTTAAAATTAGTTTTTACATTTATTATTTAATTGTGGGTGTGTGTACAGAGGTTAGAGGACAACCTGCAAGAATTGGGTTCTAGGGCTAAAAGAAAAATTGTCAGGCTTGACAGTAAGTGCCTTTTCTCCGTGTCATGTTGCCAGCCCAAGTTTTTACTTCTTAATATTATGATTTTACTATAGGCCTACTAATATTTTGTGACATGGCGTGTGTGTGTGTGTGTGTGTCTTGTGTGTAGAGGTAAAAAAATCAGTAGCGTTTTTTTCCCTTTAAAGCCTAGTGTGGCTTCATTTAAGCAATAAACCCCAAGTGCCTATTGCCAGGCATTAGATTTTTAGATAATAAAGTTTTAATTTGTAAATTTGGTAAATTTTTGTTTTCATTATTGATTTTGTTGCCTACACTTGATAATTGAAGACTAATGAAACCTTTTTTTGTAATTAACAGATATAATTGGTGATTACAGCTGCCTTCTATGAGTTAATTCTTGTCAACTCCTTGCAATTTGAAAAGAAAATGCCTGGTGTCATACCTAGTGAAAGTAATGGGCTTTCAAGAGGTAGTCCATCCAAGAAAAACAGACTTTCTTTGAAGTTTTTTCAGAAAAAGGAAACTAAAAGAGCTTTAGATTTTACAGATTCTCAAGAAAATGAAGAAAAAGCTTCTGAATATAGAGGATCTGAGATGTATGTATTTTATTTTAAATATATTTCTGTACTGTCTTTAGTTCGAATCATTGAAGAGGCATTGAACTTGGGTTGATACCTCTGGACTGATCTGACAGTTCACAGAAGTAAAAAAAAACAACAAAAAACAAAGCACATTACATGTTACTTTGATTTAGTAGGACATAGTGTATAGGAGCAGAGTAAAGTTGTTAGTTCCTCATAGGGATCACATCAAAATTTGCAGTCTTCGTTTGTGCTGGATTCTTTTGTAGTGCAACATGTAAAGGGTAAAATAAAAGTAAAAAAAAATTAAACAGGTGTTTTTATTGTTTGTTTGGCCCAGAAGACTTGATAATTAAACTCTAGGTCTGCAGTCATAGATACTCGAACCTGCTAAGGCAGATAGACAAAAATTTTACTGAAACTGGATTAAAAAATGAGCCCATGGGGCCGGAGAGATGGTTCAGTGGTTAAGAGCACCTGTGCTCTTGCAGAACACTCAGATTCAGTTCCTAGCACCAACCTGGCAGCTAACAACTGTCTATAACTCCAGTTCAGAGAACTGTGTGGGCATTGCACAACACTGGTGCACTTAGATACATGCAGGCAATACACATAAAGTTTTTTAAAGATAAGTACATTTGGTTGGTTAAAAAAAAATTCTTTAGTGTCCAAAAAGAATGAATAAAAATGACTATTCTGGGGCTGGAGAGATGGCCCAGCGGTTAAGAGCACTGACTGCTCTTGCAGAGGACCTGGGTTCAATCCCCAGCACCCACATGGCAGCCAAGAACGGTCTTTAACTCCAGTTCCAGGGGAATCCAACACCCTCTTCTGACTTCTGCGGCATTGCACTACACGGGTGCACCAACCTACATGCAGACAGTACATTCATACACATACAAAATAAATTTTTTAAAAAGTGACTATTCCAAGTTCTAACTGGAGTCTGTAATGGCTCTTTGCTTTCAAAAAAAAAAAAGAGGGCTCCCTTCTGGGTGACTAAGCTGGATATTGTCCCATGTAAGTTTTCCTAATATTTTTCCAATAATTAGGTGAGATTGTGAGCCTTTGTTTGTTGGCATTCATGGCTATTTAATACTTTGATTTATTAATGTAATAATAGCTATTAGCAATGAAATTTTAAAAATTTGGGAACCCATTGTTAAAGTTAAGTAAAAGGATAATAAACTTAGGGCTGGGGACTATAATAGACCTAGAGCTCAATGGGACACTTACCTACCATTCGTGAGGCCCCTGAATAGTTTATATTTAAGTGAGGAGTAGTGGTATAATTCTCTTCATAGACTTTCCTTCTTAATCTTTATGAACAGGACCATAATATACCCTCCCAAATATTGTAATCAGGTTTCTATTCAAATTAAGTCAAAATGTCACAGTAGTTTGAACAAGTCACTATTATCGGTTCATCTATTTTTTACTCTCTGAAGTGGGATTAACATCCTCTTAAGGGAATTTTGAGGTTGGTGAGTGTAATGTTATAATATCTTTTGTGGGTGTAAATCAATTTTCAGCCTGTACCAATTTCATCTCAAAATGTCATCTGACTGAAATTGTACTGTTCAAAAAAAAAAAAATTGTACTGTTCAGATTATACCACTTTTGGAAAAAGACTAACTTTAGGGAAGTAGTAATATTTGCCTTCAGATGTCTCTTCATTATACCTTTTCTCCCCTCTATACTTAATAGTGATCAAGTTGTTCCTGCGGCACAGTCCTCACCTATAAACTGTGAGAAGAGAGAAAACTTGTTACCATTTGTGGGACTGAATAATCTCGGCAATACTTGTTATCTTAATAGTATACTTCAGGTAAAATGATAATTTGTTGTATAATAAAAAGTAAGCAAAGAATGATGTAATGATGTTTTGAGAATTTTAGGCTATTGGATGACTTTGTCTATTCAGTGTTTGCCTTTAATTGTAAATAATCTAGAATGTAAATAATTAAAATTTAAGTTTTATATTATTAAACTGTTTTTCCTGCTTGATTCCAGTGCTGTGGTGATCTGTATCTGACCCCTTGAAAACTATTGTTATTTTGTGTGGCCTTATAATCTTCTTTTTTGTCCTTGTAATCTTTATCTTTCTAATATTTGCCAAAATTCATATTTGCTAATATGCTAATGAGGGCAACAGTGGGTTACTGCTGAAGGGTTGGAGAACAAGTTTTGACAGAAAACTGAACCTCTGAGTTTTCGGTAATTTGCATTAAAAGTGTGCTCTACAGGAAGCATACTGGTGTTGAGTGATTTTAGGTATATTGTCTATTCGGTAAACACTTAGACAGTGTCACTTTTTATAGGTATTATATTTTTGTCCTGGTTTTAAATCTGGAGTGAAGCACTTATTTAATATTATTTCAAGGAAGAAAGAAGCCCTGAAGGATGAAGCTAATCAGAAAGATAAGGTAAAAAGATAACAAAGGGAATAATTTAAAAAGCAAAATAAACTAAGGGGGGATTAATTTGCTTAGAAATAAAAAGATAATGGTGGGTGTAGTAGCCATGTGTCTTTAGTCCCAGCCCTTGGAAGGCAGAGGTAGGCAGATCACTGTGAGTCTGAGGCCAGTCTGGTCGACCACATAGTGACTTCCAGGCAGGCTGAGACTAGGGAGACCCTGTCAAACAAGAGAAATAAAAGGTAATAGATTCTTAAGAGAGTCCATGAAAGAGTATGACAACAGAATATTTCTGTTCATTTATAAATGAGAACATTTTCATTATATTATCAGGCAGTTTTTTTTCATTCTTGTGAGCTAGCTTTCGATAGAGTGGTTTTTCTTGTATCATTCATCAGACTTGTCGATTGTATACCAGGACCATGATTGTACACTTGAGGACTGCATTATTCATCCATTGTATTTTCAAATTGTCTTTAACTTTTTTTTGGTGGGGGGATTGAATTTATGGTTCAGTATTGTGTGATGGTATTAGTATTGAACAAGTGCTCTACCTCTAAGCTTCACCCCTAGCCTCAACTTCAAGTAAATTCATTTAAAGAAAACTGACAAAGTTCAGAGAAACTGGGAAAAAACCCTCTTCAATTAAAATAGTTTTAGTAAAATTTGTGCTATAGTGAAATTAAAGAAAGCTAGATACTTTTTTCTTTTTTTTTAGTAAAAGCAATCAAGGAAAAAAGTACTTATTTGTTCACAAATTAATTTTTTTCTTAATAGGGAATCTGCAAAGAAGATCCTTTGGCAAGTTATGAGCTTATATGCAGTTTACAATCCTTAATAATTTCAGTTGAACAGCTTCAGGCTAGTTTTCTCCTAAATCCAGAGAAATACACAGATGAACTTGCTACTCAGCCAAGGCGACTGCTTAACACACTCAGGTATAGCCTCTAATACAGTTTTACAATTTGAATTTATCTTGAGAAGAGAATAAGAGGTGAGTAGAAATAAAGAGCAAGAAAATGGAAACTTCAGGTTTATTCATAGCCTTTTATAATGCAGAGGCTCTGAAAATAGGAATTTTATAAATTTGGTACAAAATTGTTTATTAGTCTATTTATAATCTAGTCCGTCAAAAATTAGTGTTTAATTATGGGGTACTAGCCCATGATGTTGATAATATGTATTTTTACTTATGCCATATTGACCCTCCCCCCCCAATTAAAACACAGATATATATGGGCCTCATCTGTCACCCAGTCAGTCTCTGGGAGTAAAGCCCAAGAATTTAGTTAATTTTTGTGGTACCAGGGCCTTGACAGGCTAGGAAAGTAGTCTGTCACTAAGCCACACTCTATAGCCCCATCCTGTCTTTGATTATGAAAATATCAGAATTCCTAAACACATATGCTCCTAAGGATTTCAGTTCAGAAATTGTAGGTTTGTATTCAAAATGTATTATGTATACAAACTTCAGATTCTGAATATTTGTATTATATGTGCTTAGAATGCTGAGTTAACTAGATTAGATTTCTTTTAGGTATTGTCCTAAAAATGAAACTATATAAAATGTCATTGAAACATTTCAAAAATAAGGTATTTTTAAAATCTTTAATTCAGCTGAGCATGGTGGTGCATGCCTTTAATCTCAGCATTTGGGAGGCAGAGGTAGGCAGAGATAGGTGGATCTCTGTGTGTTCCAGGCCAGCTGAGACTACAGGGAGACCCTGTCTCAAAACCCAAACAGATCTTTTATGTTTTGAACCAGGTGCAGTACATTGGTATACTTTTGTTAAGAGGCATTGTAGCATATTGGCCAAGAGCTGGTTTTGATACTGCTTTTTGTGTCTTAACTAGCTTTGTGATCTTAGGCAAGTTATGTTTTTAATCTATTTATCAGTAGTGATACATACATACATACATACAAAACATTTTGAATAAAACCCAGTATGTGGTAAAACACTTTGTCAGCATTAATATATTTAAGAAGATCAAAGTATTATAATATAAAAGTAAAATTGGTTTTTACTTTCAATTGTATATTTAGGTGAGAGGCTTCAACTGAGAGTAAATGTCTTTAGCTTTTAAAAATAGTTTATGGGAAATTTTTCCTTCATGTCATACAAACTAGATGAAATGGGTATTTTTATTTATAGGGAACTCAACCCTATGTATGAAGGATATCTACAGCATGATGCACAGGAAGTATTACAGTGTATTTTGGGAAACATTCAAGAAACATGCCAACTCCTAAAAAAAGAAGAAATAAAAAATATGGCAGAATTATCTATTAAGATAGAAGAAAAGTCTCATCAGAAAGAGGAAGTGAGTGGAATTAACTACATGGAGATTGACAGTATGAGGAATTCTGAGGACTCTAAAGAAAAACTCCCAAAAGGGAATGGGAAAAGAAAAGGTGACACTGAATCTGGTAATACAAAGAAAAAAGTTAAATTGTCCAAGGAATGTCAGTCATTGGAAGAGAACCAGAGACAAACAAGATCAAAAAGAAAAGCTACCAGTGATACAGTAGAGATTCCTCCTAAAACAATCCCCAAGTGTATTTCTGAAAATGAGAGTGCAAGACCCTCACAGAAGAAATCAAGAGTTAAGATAAACTGGTTAAAGCCTACAACTAAGCAACCCAGCATTCTTTCTAAATTCTGTAGCCTGGGAAAAATAACAACAAACAACCAGGGGTCCAAAGGAAATGAATGTGATCTTGAAGAGGACTTGGGGAAGTATGAAAATGATACCACAACTAATGGTTGTGGACTGGAATCTCCAGAAAATGTTACACCTGTAAATGTTAGTGAAGTTAAGCCCATAAACAAAGGTCAGTATAATTCTTAGACTGATGGGCGGGATATGGATAGAATTTTTGTTTGTAGATGCATATGCAGTATTAAGATTTTTGTTTTGAGGGCTGGAGAGATGGCCTTAGCCGACTGCTCTTGCAGAGGACCCGGGTTCGATCCCCAGCACCCACATGGCGGCCGAGAACCGTCTGAAACTCCAGTTCCAGGAGAACTCCAGTNAGGTTGTTTGTTTGTTGTTGTCTGAGAGAGATAACACTTTGTCAGCATTAATATATTTAAGAAGATCAAAGTCTATTATATATAAAGTAAAGTAAATTGGGTTTTACTTTCAATTGTATATTTAGGTGAGAGGCTTCAACTGAGAGTAAATGTCTTTAGCTTTTAAAAATTAGTTTTGGGAAATTTTTCCTTCATGTCATACAAACTAGATGAAATGGGTATTTTTATTTATAGGGAACTCAACCCTATGTATGAAGGATATCTACAGCATGATGCACAGGAAGTATTACAGTGTATTTTGGGAAACATTCAAGAAACATCCAACTCCTAAAAAAAAAGAAAATAAAAAATATATGGCAGAATTATCTATTAAGATAGAAGAAAAAGTCTCATCAAAAGAGGAGTGAGTGGAATTAACTACATGGAGATTGACAGTATGAGGAATTCTGAGGACTCTAAAGAAAAACTCCCAAAAGGGAATGGGAAAAGAAAAGTGACACTGAATCTGGTAATACAAAGAAAAAAGTTAAATTGTCCAAGGAATGTCAGTCATTGAAGAGAACCAGAGACAAAAAGATCAAAAAGAAAAGCTACCAGTGATACAGTAGAGATTCCTCCTAAAACAATCCCCAAGTGTATTTCTGAAAATGAGAGTGCAAGACCCTCACAGAAGAAATCAAGAGTTAAGATAAACTGGTTAAAGCCTACAACTAAGCAACCCAGCATTCTTTCTAAATTCTGTAGTCTGGGAAAAATAACAACAACAAACCAGGGGTCCAAAGGAAATGAATGTGATCTTGAAGAGGACTTGGGGAAGTATGAAAATGATACCACAACTAATGTTGTGGACTGGAATCTCCAGAAAATGTTACACCTGTAAATGTTAGTGAAGTTAAGCCCATAAACAAAGGTCAGTATAATTCTTAGACTGATGGGCGGGATATGGATAGAATTTTTTGTTTGTAGATGCATATGAGTATTAAGGATTAGATTTTTGTTTTGAGGGCTGGAGAGATGGCCTTAGCCGACTGCTCTTGCAGAGGACCCGGGTTCGATCCCCAGCACCCACATGGCGGCCGAGAACCGTCTGAAACTCCAGTTCCAGGAGAACTCCAGTTCCAGGGGAATCCGACGCCCTCTTCTGACCTCCGCGGAATTGCACGACATGGGTGCACAAACTTACATGCAGACATAACATTCATACACATACAGAAATAAAAAAATTAAAAAAAAAATTTTGTTTTGAAAAGGTTATTTAGCTATAGTGTGCGTGTGCATATATTATGTATACATAAAATGCTATTGAATATTAAGGTTATTCTACCTGATGATAGGGAAGCTCAATACATTAAATCTATGCAGTATGTTAGAAACTCATAAGGGAAATTGAATTCAGTGAAGTTTAGAAGTGAGATAAAACTCACTTCTATTAAGTACGTTTCTACTTAATAATATTCACACCTTTGTGTATCTCAGGGAAAATATGTACAGTTAATGTGTTGGATGGTTTTACCAAAAGTTCTTTCTTACTCTGAGGAAGTTCTAAGGAAATGGCTTTGGGAAACAAGCTGGGGAGATAAAAAAGATAATAATTGATATTTAAAATCTTTGTGGGGACATTTCATGAATAAGGCATAGTATAATCTGAGATGTGAAATGGACCTTGTATTCATGATATACTTTATTTCAGTGGGAAATTGATGATTTGGGCTATACTGAAAAATCTTTCTAGATTTATATTTTTCTATTTTCAGGTGCAGAGCAAATTGGTTTTGAACTAGTGGAGAAATTATTTCAGGGCCAGCTGGTATTAAGGACTCGTTGTTTGGAGTGTGAAAGTTTAACAGAAAGAAGAGAAGATTTTCAGGATATCAGTGTGCCAGTACAAGAAGATGAGCTTTCTAAAGTAGAAGAAAGTTCTGAAAGTAAGCAAAATTGGAGCCTTGTGTGGACCATGGAATAATTATAGTGTAGTATCCTTGGTGTGTATGTGTATATATATATATATATATACATATATACATATATATATGTTGTCTGTTAGTAGCATTTGTTAATACTGTTTAGGAAATTGTAGACTTTTTATGTAAGATGTTAGAGGAGAAGAATAAAATGTTTTAATTCAATATTTGAGCCACTGTTTAATGCAAACTAAAAAGGAATAATCACAAGACTGGTTTGTCTTAGATGTACTTTTAGGCTAGGCTTACACTGAGGCAAAGATTAGGTTTATCTTGTTTTTCATTGTACATATCATGTATCTTTTTTCTAATTAGATTTTTTTTTTTTTTTTGAGATGGGGGTCTCACTAATAGCCTGGCTAGCCTTGAGCTCACAGAGATCTACCTGCCTCTGCCTCCTGAGTGCTAGGATTATAAATTTCCAAGATGTATATGTATGTACATATCTTTAAGGGTGAACTTCTTAAAAAAATCACTTTAGATATTTGGGAATAAGGTATGTGATACTGTACATGGAACCTTGTGGTTTAATTTTTTAAGTATTTGAAAGGGATATTTGTGAGTGAACAGATTGTTTCTTTTGTAGTTTCTCCAGAGCCAAAAACAGAAATGAAGACCTTGCGATGGGCAATTTCACAATTTGCTTCAGTGGAGAGAATTGTAGGAGAAGATAAATATTTCTGTGAAAATTGCCATCATTATACTGAAGCTGAGCGAAGTCTTTTGTTTGATAAAATGCCTGAAGTTATAACTATTCATTTGAAGTGCTTTGCTGCCAGTGGCTTGGAGTGAGTATTATAAATAAAAGCTATATGAAGAACATGAGCTGCTATAGAAGAGTAGGTTTACTTAAAATACTATGTAATAGGGCTACTGCTACTGATGGAAAAGTATAAGAATTGATTTAGAAAAAAAATGTTAGTATCTTAATAAGCAGATTCCTTTTCATGTGAGTTAAGTATGCTTGCTGGGGATGGTGATGGAGCTCAGAGATAGGACTGCTTCATGTTAGTGTTAGGATTACAGGCATGAGCTATCATGCCTGACTCATTTATTTGAAGGGTAGAAAGGTTTTGGGATGGGGCTGGAGAGATGGCTTAGAGGTTAAGAGCACCGACTGCTCTTGCAGAGGACCCGGGTTCAATTTCCAGCACCCACATGGCGGCTAAGAACCGTCTTTAACTCCTGTTCCAGGGGAATCTGATGCCCAATTCTGACTTCTGCAGCATTGCATGACACGGGTGCACAAACCTATATGCAGACAGTACACTCATACACATAAAAAAACAACGGGTGTGGTGGCACACGCCTTTAATCCTAGAACTTGGGAGGCAGAGGCAGGCTGATCTTTGTGAGTTCCAGGCCAGCCTGGTCTACAAAGTGAGTTCCAGGACAACTGGGACTACAGGGTCTCCCTGTAAGGTTAAATTAGAAAATTCAACTAATGTCTGAAATTTTGGGGAAATTTTATAGTTTAGAATTTGTCTAAGAACTTTTAAAGGTAAATATAAAAGTAAAAACTATGTTTTGGTTAGCCAGGCTTTTCTGATATTGTATACCTACCTCACTGCTTTCTACATTAATCACTTGTTTGATATTACCATTAGAACTTCACAGTAGTTGTCACATCTTATAAAGTGACATGTTGCCGGGCGTGGTGGCGCACGCCTTTAATCCTAGCATTTGGGAGGCAGAGGCAGGCGGATCTTTGTGAGTTCAAGGCCAGCTTGGTCTATATCTTGAGTTCCAGGCTAGCTGGGGCTACAGGGAGACGCTGTCTCAAAAAGACCCCCCGCCCCCAAAAAAAGGCTAATTTCCTTGCACACAAAATTGGGGGAAAAAAATGAGGAAAAAAATCCTCCGAGGAAACACTCAAATATTGGTTATTTTAATATTTCTGTACATGTATTGTACATTTTATTCAAAATTGAAGCCTTTTTGTGTTCATGAGCATTAGCAATTAAGGACTCATTACTTGGTTTCATATTTTATGTAAAGCTTTGCATTTAAAATGGAATTATAGTAAACTTTCTTTTCATTCCGAAGGTTTGATTGTTATGGTGGTGGACTTTCCAAGATCAACACTCCTTTATTGACACCTCTTAAACTGTCACTAGAAGAATGGAGCACAAAGCCAACTAATGACAGCTATGGATTATTTGCTGTTGTAATGCACAGTGGCATTACAATTAGTAGTGGGCATTACACTGCTTCTGTTAAAGTCACTGACCTTAACAGTCTGGAACTAGATAAGGGGAATTTTGTGGTTGACCAGATGTGTGAAATCGGTAAGCCAGAACCACTGAATGAGGAGGAAGCAAGGGGTGTGGCTGAAAATTATGATGATGAAGAAGTGTCAATTAGAGTTGGTGGGAATGCCCAGCCAAGTAAAGTTCTGAACAAAAAAAATGTAGAAGCGGTTGGACTTCTTGGAGGACAAAAGAGCAGAGCAGATTATGAGTTATACAACAAAGCATCTAATCCTGATAAGGTTGCCGGTACAGCATTTGCTGAAAATAGAAATTCTGAAACTAACGATATTAATGGGACCCATGAATCTGATAGAAACAAGGAATCCAGTGACCAAACAGGCATTAACATGAGTGGATTTGAGAACAAAATTTCCTATGTAGTGCAAAGCTTAAAGGAGTATGAGGGGAAGTGGTTGCTTTTTGATGATTCTGAAGTGAAAGTTACAGAAGAGAAGGACTTTTTGAATTCTCTTTCCCCTTCGACATCTCCTACATCTACTCCCTACTTGCTATTTTATAAGAAATTATAGTGAGTATATTTTCCTTGTGTATATATTAAACAGATCTGGACAGATGTTGGTAAAGTTGATTACATCAAAGAGTCTTTAGTATATCTTTTGAAGCTATTGAATATTATTGGTCTCTAGGCTTTTATATAGTGAAATTTTAAATACTGAAAACCATGTTAATTTTTAGAATTCATTTTCTTTGTAGAGACTAGTAATGCATTAGCTTCTGGGAACAAATTTGTATAGGTTCTTTATCCAAAATGGAAGCCGTTAAACACTTTTGGATTTACACCGATCTTTTGTGTTTGCTTTTTAAAATAAAGTGCTTGTATTTGTATTCTCCATATTCTGGAGTAATTATCTACTTGATGTTTATAGGTCTGTGGTTTTTCACCCAAGAAACAGAATTTCATTCAATATATTTAGTTTTTTAATAGTTACAAAGCCAGATCTTTGGGCTATATCAGAGGCACAAAGTTTAGAATATGTATATTCATGATGCTGTATATTTTGTGCCTTGAATCACTTTGAAAAGTGTCTCAGAAATCCTGGCGGTCCTCTTATCTTCATAGGAATTTTATATGTATTTATGAAGATGATTCTGTATTCTTGTCAATCTTTTTGGGCATGACTAATTTGTATCTTCATACTCATTCTGCACGATCCGTACATAGTACATCAAACTTAGAGGTGTGACCTTAAATTTAACTTTTTTAAAAAACTGGGAGGTCAATAAAATTTAAACTGTTTAACAGTTATGTGTACAAATGTGTGATTTTTTTTTTTTTAAACTTGATTTTGTAGAGTTCCCAAAGGCAGTAAATGTATAATTTCTGGCGAGTGGAGGTAAGTTTTTTTTCAGAGGAGAAACTGTCCATCCAAGTTGTTTACTTCAAAGTTTACACTAGCTGGGTGTGGTTGTGCATCTCTTTAATCCCAACACCCAGGAGGCAGAGGCAGGCAGATCTCTGAGTTTAAGGCCAGCTTGGACTACAGGGAGACCCTGTCTCAAAAAGACAACAAGTTTACAATAAAATTTTTGTGTCCTGTTTGTCCTTTAAAGTAGACTTAATGGAATCTAAAACCAGAGAATTTTAAGAGCACTTTTGGTACTATGACTTTTTTCTTTAAAATGTTTATACATTCCATTTTAATATTACCTAGTCAATTATTTTCCCATAGATGGTATGACAAATAAAATCAAGGTTCTCACCTCCCCTTTATCAGAACTGCTGGTAGAGGGGCTGAAGAGATGGCTCCAAGGGGGATAAGAGCACTTGTTACTCTTGCAGAAGACCCAGTTCCCAGTATTCACATGGTGGCTAACTATCCATATTTCAAGTTCCAGGGCATCCGACGCCCATGCCCTCTTCTGCCCTCTGGGAACTGTATGACACAGGTGCAATATACTAACACATAAAAATTTACATGAGAGGGTCTCCCTGTTAGCCACAGGTGGCCTGGAGGAATGTCTCACAGAGATCCATCCACCTTCCTCTGCCTCCCAAGTGCTGGGATTAAAGGTGTGCACTATCATGGCTGCATATAAAATATGTTTTAAAAAAGCTGCCGACAGAGATTACTTATTTCAGAATGTCAGCAGTTTTAGAAAAGAAATCTGATTCATCAGAAAATAATTGGTATTTTATAACTCAATCATAACTATAGTACCACTGAGATGTAAACTGAGTAATCTAATGTGAAGTGACCTAATACTTAGTATACCTTTTACCAGCCCTGCAACTCCTAAAGAGGGGAGTGTCACTTTATTTTTAAAGACAGGGTCTTACTAGCCCAGGGTGGCCTCAAACTCAAGTGAACCCCCCTGCCGTAGAGTTGGTATTCTAAGCATAAACCCCACCAGTCCTGGCTTGAGTTATTTGTGACTCCTTGCCTTTGTATTAAATATTTTCCTTCTCAAGTAGATAATTTTTTTCTCCTTTACGTAATGCTAGAGATTGAATATAGGGCCTTGTGTGTGTAAGCATTGTACCACTCAGTGATGCCCTAACCATACTTGACGCTTCTTTGGGTCCAAGAATGTAGGATTATCTGAAAAACCTTTGTTATCCAGTCTGCTATAGTAGTTGTTCAGTCATACCTTAATGCTCTCAAAAAGTCAACTTTACAACCTTGTTTTCTATTTCTACATCAACTACAGAATGAAGGCATGACATTAAATCTGGTAAATTCTGTTAAATGACTAGTGTAACTTCAGTAGGTTAAGATTTTACCATTCTATAAAATAGAGTACCACTCCAGAAAACTGTTCTCAAAGTGCTTTCAGAAATCAAGAATATTCATTGGGGAAAATGTGCCAAGATATTGAAATCTTCATTTCTCAAAAGTTTTTTGTAGACTGTTTTCATACTGAAGTTACAATTTAATTTTGATGAAAGCAATAAATTTCTGTGTTAAGCTATGTGACTTCTCCTTTTTTGGTCCTTTTGAAATAGGGTCTCACTATAGCTCTGGCTGTCCTGGAGCTCACTCTGTAGACCAGGCTGGCCTTGAACTCACAGAGATCTGCCTGCCTTTGCCTCCCAAGTGCTAGGATTAAAGGTGTGTGCCACCACGCCCGGCTGGGATACCTTCACAGTGATGTAAATAAAATAAATAGCCTGAAAGCAGATTTCTAGTTTACTGGTTTAAAACCACTAATAATCTTATAGCTTAATCTGAAATACAGAAAGCAATTTTAGTTTCTGAGGATCATGAAGTTAGAACTGGTAAGACTGATCCATAAAGATCAAACAATTGTCATTGGTATTAAGTATTTTGGTGTAGACTTTTCTTTCTTTTTTTTTTTTTTAGGCATGGTCTCCCTGGAACTTGCTATTTGGACCAAGCTGGCCTTGAACTCACAGAGATCCACCTGCCTCTGCCTCTGGAGTGATGGGATTAAAGGCATGTGGTACTAAGCCCGGCCTAGACTCTATGTTCGTTTTTTTTTGTTTGTTTTTTTTTTTAATTTTATTTATTTTTAATGTGTATGAATGTACTGTCTGCATGCAGGTTTGTGCACCCGTGTTGTGCAATGCCGTGGAGGTCAGAAGAGGGTGTTTGATTCCCCTGGAACTGGAGCTAAAGACGGCTCTCAGCCGCCATGTGGGTGCTGGGAATCGAACCCGGGTCCTCTGCAAGAGCAGTCGGTGCTCCTAGCCGCTAGACCATCTCTCCAGCCCCTTTTCATTATATTTTTTTTAATTTTATTTTATTTATTTTTGTATGTGTATGAATGTACTGTCTGCATGCAAGTCTGTGCACCCGTGTCGTGCAATGCCGCGGAGGTCAGAAGAGGGTCTCGGATTCCCCTGGAACTGGAGTTCTCCTGGAATTGGAGTTACAGACGGTTCTTAGCCGCCATGTGGGTGCTGGGGATCGAACCCGGGTCCTCTGCAAGAGCGTCGGTGCTCTTAACCGCTAGGCTATCTCTCCAGCCCCTTAATTTTATTTTTTTATGTGTATGAACGTACTGTCTGCATGTAGGTTTGTGCACCCATGTTGTCAGAAGAGGGTGTCAGATTCCCCTGGAACTGGAGTTCTCCTGGAATTGGAGTTACAGACGGTTCTCAGCTGCCTTGTGGGCAATACGGATCGAACCCGGGTCCTCTGCAAGAGCAGTTGGTGCTCTTAACTGCTGAGCCATCTCTCCAGTCCTGACTCATTTTTTATCAGATAAATATTTTGACAATTCTAAAAATATCCTTCTTGGTGAGGGGTATTATCTGCCACCATTAACGTATTTTATTTGGGACTCAAAATGACCATCAATTTTGATTTTCACTTTGCTAGTTTGGAACTAGCTCTTATTTTTTTTATTTTTGTTTTAATTTTATTTCCGTATGTGTATGAATGTATTGTCTGCATGCAAGTCTGTGCACCCGTGACGTGCAACGCCGCGGAGGTCAGAAGAGGGTATCGGACTCTTCCCGGGAACTGGAGTTCTCCTGGAATTGGAGTTTCAGATGGCTTTCGGCCGCCATGTGGGTGCTGGGGATCGAACCCGGGTCCTCTGTAAGAGCGGTCGGCGCTCTTAACCGCTAGGCCATCTCTCCAGAACTAGCTCTTATTTTTAAGAATTAAAAAAATTTTTTTTGGTCTTTTCGAGACAGGGTTTCCCTGTAGCCTCAGCTGTCCTGGAACTCGCTCTGTAGGCCAGGCTGGCCTTGAACTCACAGAGATCTGCCTGCCTCTGCCTCCCAAGTGCTAGGATTAAAGGCGTGCGCCACCACGCCCGGCTAAGAATTTAAATTTTTTATGTGTATGACTGTTTTACATGCAAGTGTACCATGTGCGTGCAATGCCCACAGAGACCAGAAGAGGGCATAAGATCTCGTGGAACTGGAGTTAAAGATGGTTGTTAGCTGCCATGTGGGTGCTGAGAACCAAACCCAGGTCCTTTGAGGATCTCTCCGGCCCTGGAACTAGTTCTTGGATAACTCTTAATACAGAAAACAACTTAGATCACCCATTCATTAAAATTAGTGTAAACATTCACATATTTAATAGTACCTTTAAAATAAGCATTACTACATTTAAATGGTTCCAAAACGAATCTATAAATGGTAATATAAATTAAAATATATGAACTTAAACAAATTTAACATTAACTATGGTATAAATAATGGTAAATGTGTACTGTACCTTTGAATCATTAGACTAGTTTTAAGAAAATGACAGCATGTTACCAGACTGTTAGAAACCATTGCCATGATCCTCAAACATTTAACAGTTCTATATCTGATATCATTTTGGCATTCTTCAATGAATTATGCTATCATTGTTTTCACACATTGTTGAATACATGGCTCTTTTCAAATGAGTAAAACAAGTGCATTTATTCTAGAGATCCATTTTGCGAAGGCTCATTCGACTGAAGGAATCTCTGGGGGAAAAAAAGGATACAGTTATAAGAGAACAATTTAAAAAATATATACCTCTTTAGTTTTAGCCAGGGTCTCACTATGTAGCTCTGACGGGCCTGGTATTTGCTATATAGACCACACAGATCTGCCTGGCTCTGCCTCTGGAGTGGGATTAAAGGCAACACACAAAAAATTTTTGCATATACCTTTAAGATGTTTATTTTCTGTGAGAGGGACTTCAATGTTAGATATTCAACATATTCTTTCTTATGCTTGAAATCTGTATGATAGTAGCCACTTTGCTAAATCTGTTAATCATTAACATATCCAACAGATACTGCAGATATTTGTGGCAAGACAAAGACTTAAGGTTTAGTGTGAAAGATTTGAGGAATACTTGAGAGTTAGTAAATGGCAAAAGGCAGGTGTTCATTATTAAACTAAGGGTTAGAGAGATGGTTATGTGGTTAAGAGCACATACTGCTCCTATAGAAGACCAGAGTTAGGTTCCCAGCACCCATGTTGGGCAGCTCACAACTACCTGTTAACTTGAACTCAAGGGGATCTATGACTTCTATGGGCACCTGCATTCACATGCACAAAACACAAACACATTTTTAAAAAACTTGAACACTGAGGACCACAAAATCCTTTGTTAGCCTTTACCACATTAGAAATTAAAATGAAAAGTTTTTAGTTATTTTACATAGTAACCAATTGTTACTATAAACAGCATTTAAAAATAGCCGGGCATGGTGGCTCACGCCTTTAATCCTAGCACTTGGGAGGCAGAGGCAGGTAGATCTTTGTGAGTTCAAGGCCAGCCTGGTCTACAGAGTGAGTTCCAGGACAGCTGGGGCTACAGGGAGACCCTATCTCGAAAAAAAAAAAAAAAAAAATAAATAAATAAATAAATAAATAAATAAATAAATAAAAAATACACAAGCCAGGCATGGGGCGCATGCCTTTAATCCTAGCACTTGGGAGGCAGAGGCAGGCGGATCTTTGTGAGTTCAAGGCCAGCCTGGTCTACAGAGTGAGTTCCAGGGCAGCTGGAGCTACAGGTCTCTAAAAAACAAAACAAAACAAAAAAAGTAATACACAAGAAACTTGAGATAGCACATATTTAATTAGCTTAATAGAAGATCTGAATTCACTTATCTGCTTTTATATCCATTCACTGTATCTCATCCAGTCTCTGGAAAACTCCACTACCCATACACAAGAGAAGGATGGACAAAAGTTCAGGTGAGATTTTTGAGAATCACTATCTTAAGACCTTTAAGACTAACCACAAAATACCATTCTGGACTTTATATTATAATCAGCTATTTATTTATTTTTGTCTTTTTGACACAGGGTCTGCCTCCCTTTAGTCCCAGCTGGTCTGGAACTCACTACATAGATCAAGCTGGCCTTGAACTCACAGAGATCCACCTGCCTCTGCCTCTGCCTCCTGAGTGCTGGGATTAAAAGTGTGTGTCACCATGCCCAGCTCAAATATCAATGGCTTCTTAAATGTTAATTTATCAAATATAATTTCATTGGCTTACTGATTTATTATTTCAAAGGACAGGGTAATAAACTGTCAGTGCCAGAATCTAACAGTTGGGTATAAATTTGATCTCAAAATGTGAAAAAAGAGTTTAGTTTTAGCAATTTTTGTGCTCTGTCTAGAACTAAGGTGCTACAAAGTAAAATACCAGGCATTGTGAAAGGCTCCTTATATTTATAATTCCACCCTCACTACAACCTCTTAAAAGTAACCGCACACTTATACATAGAAATCTAAAAATGTGTAAACTGGGGCTGGAGAGATGGCCTAGCGGTTAAGAGTGCCAACCGCTCTTACAGAGGACCCGAGTTCGATCCCCAGCAACCACATGGCGGCCGAGAACCGTCTGAAACGCCAATTCCAGGGGAATCCGACACCCTCTTCTGACCTCCGCGGCATTGCACGACATGGGTGCACAAACTTGCATGCAGACAGAACATTCATATACACAGAAATAAATAAAATTAATAAAAAAATTAAATGTGTAAACTGCTCAAGAAGACTTGAGATTAGAAAACTTCAAGTTTCCATTTCTTTAATTTTTTAAATTTTATTTTATTTCTGTATGTGTATGAGTGTACTGTATGCATGCAGGTTTGTGCGCCTGTGTCGTGCAATGCCTCGGAGGTCAGAAGAGGGTGTCGGATTCCCTGGAACTGGAGTTCTCCTGGAATTGGAGTTTCAGACGGTTCTCGGCCGCCATGTGGGTGCTGGGGATCGAAACCAGGTTCTCTGCAAGAGTGGTCGGCGCTCTTAACCGCTAGGCCATCACTCCAGCCCCTCAAGTTTCCATTTCTAACATCAAAACTTACATGATAGGGGGCTGGAGAGATAGCCTAGCGGTTAAGAGCACCGACTGCTCTTGCAGAGGACCCGGGTTCGATCCCCAGCACCCTCATGGCGGCTGAGAACCGTCTGTAACTCCAATTCCAGGAGAACTCCAATTCCAGGGGAATCAGGGATCCTCTTCTGACCTCCGGGGCATTGCACGACACAGGTGCACAGACCTGCATGCAGACAGTACATTCATACACATACAAAAATAAATAAAATTTAAATAGAAAAAGAAAAAATCCTGAATCTTCTTTGATCATCATCAGTGAGGTTACTTGCTTTAAGCTATGTCTAGGATATGCCCACTGGCTACTGTTCATACCTTGCTTATGACCCATTCTAGTGAATTCTCCCACAAAAACTAAAGGACTTAATGTAATAAGTTTATGAGGCAAGCCAGACCCGAGTGCTGTCCCAGTTAGTACGCATTCAACAACTGTATAGTTTTCAAACTAAAGGAAAAGTTGACTTTTATCTTAGACTAAAAGCTTATTGAACTTGTCAGGTTTTAGGGGATACATCTGAAACCATGTAATAAAAATCTACATTCACTATCAAAACAATTCAGATTTTATTTTTCTAAAAGCTCTAAAATAAGAGGAAAAACAAAGCATACCTGTGGCAAGTGACAGGCAATACTGCCTTGTATAACTGAGGGATTTTTCTGTTTATTAGTGGCTGTAGAGCCTCTTTAAGGCGATGATAGTTTCTCTCCAGTTCTCTTTGATACTCCTTTTGATCTGGCCCAATTAAACTCTTATTTTTTCTTAAGGCATCTTCACACCTAGGGGGAGAAAACATGTCTAGAAATTTGTATATTTTTCTCTCCGTGTTTCTGCTGAATGCGCAATAATCCTGTTTTAGGCAATGTTGCAGTTTTGAATATAATACGGCCCCATGTGTTGAGGCTCTGTCCCCAGCTAGTGGTGTTGAAAGGCAACTAGACTGTCAGGGTGCTAACATCATCAATGGTTACTAGGAGGGTGGCCTGGCTGGAGGAATGTCACTGGGAGTGTGCTTCTGAAGGTGTATCTTGTTTGTAGCCTGTCCCCCTATCTCTGCTTCCTGGTTGCTGTGAGGTGAGCTCCTTTGCTGTACCACAGTCTCTAAACCACAGCATTTTGCCTCACTGCATTTGGGCAATCCTCTGAAGCCCTGGGCCAAAATAAATCTTTCCTTCTTTAAGTAGTTTTTCTAATGTATTTTTTCACAGTAATGACAAAATAACAGGCAGGGAACAAATTATGAAACATTTATTCATTAAGTCAAAAATAATTTTATTAAATTAATTGGTTGATTTTGAGATGGAGTTATGTAGCCCAGGCTGCCTTGGAACCTGTGATCCTTCTGCCTTGCCTTCCTAAGAGCTAGGAAGTATGTGCCAAATGCTGAGCTTTCAAAGTATTCGGACATCAAACCTGAGGCAAGAGTGCTAGTACTGATAAAGTCAAGTTTTAAAAGTCAAAACTCTAAACCACAACTAAGCAGAGGTAAAGTTAAAAACATAATGAAGTATCACTTAAAACTGATCAACAGAAGGCATTTATATGGATTACATAATAAAGCGAAGGGCACTCAGTCTAACATACTTTCATTTTTGGCATTCTTAATACTGAGAGATATCGGAGGATGTACACTATATTAAGAGCCAGTAAAAATGTTCATGAAATTTTTGTTTGACAGGGTCTCCCTAGTACTAGACTGCCTAGAAGTCACCGTGTGGACCAGGTTGGCCTTAATCTTACAGAAATCTGCCTGCTTCTGTCTCCCAAGGTTTGGGATCAAAGGCATGCACCACCATGCCTGGCAAGAATATTCATGTACTTTGGCTCAGTAATTTCATGTTGGAAATCTTAATAAGATGATGCACTGTGGTATAAATTCAAATTCAAACTGAAAAAAAATGAGAAGACAGAAAAAATTAATTTGATGAAATAATATAATGGTTAGAATAATAGTATGACTGAAGAATAAGAATTTAAGATTATATGAAGCAGGTGTGGTAGCACATATTTTTTGTCCCAGCACTTGGGAGGCAGAAGCAGGTGGGGCTACAAGGAAACCATCTCAACAAGACAAAGAATTTAAGATTATATGCACATTGTGAACTGTGATAAAAACATGTATATTGGCATAAGGACATGTGATTAACACCAAAAAATAAAAATGGAGTATTAACAACCCCCCCTTCCCTCTGTCCTTTCCTTCCTTCCTTCTTCTTTCTCTGAGACAAGGTTTTATTCTCAAGGCCAGGTGGGCCAGATCTTAAATGTGTATCCCAGGCTGATCTCAAACTCACAGCAATTTTCCTGTCTCACCCTCCAAGTAAGCAGACCATACCAGCTATGTAACTTTCATTGTAAGGTTTATATTATGAAACATTAAAAAAAAAAAGGTCCTTTTTTATAATTTAAAAGGAAAAACCTCTCTCTACCAACAGTAATACTTATACCTGTTGACTATAGGAGTCAGTACTCTGAAGTAAGTGTGCAAGGCTGGGGAATGTAGCTCAGTGGTGCCTAGTAGGTCTGAGACCCTTTGTTTTATCCTGAGCACCAAAAAGAAAAAGTAAAAACGAAGATAGTTTTTAAAAATTTTTTTGGTCTTTTTTTTTTGAGACAAGGTCTCCCTGTAGCTCTGGCTGTCCTGGAAGTCACTATGTAGACCAGGCTGGCCTTTAACTCACAGAGACCCGCCTACCTCTGGCTCCCAAGTGCTAGGATTAAAGGTATATGCCACCATGCCCAGCAAAAGATTTTTTTTTCACAGTATTTTTTAATTTTTTTTATTGTTATATATATATATTTTTGTAAAGATTATGTTACAAATCAAATCTAGGCCCATGTCTCCCTCCCTAGCCTCCCACCGCACCAAAGCTCATGCATTCTGCCAAACATATTTTTCATCTTTTTCTCAATCTTTCTCAAAATTCTCGATACAGAAGTTGACTGTTTCGAGCAGAAGTTCACCATTTCAGTCAATTCTTTGACAAAGTCTTTTCTGTTGTTGTCGTCGTCATTGTTGTTATTTCCAATAAGTCATCTTCTTCGTTTGTTCCAGTATGGGCCACTCTCAACTACTTGGACCAAATCTCAAGGATCCCTGCACAAGAAACACTTACTACTAGGTAATTGGCACTAGCATCCACAGATGAGGGATACCATTCCTCGTTTGTTTTTCTGGGACTGTTACTTCACTCAGCATGATATCTTCTAGTTCCAGCCATTTACCTGCAAAGTTCATGATGTCATCTTTCTTTACTGCTGCATAGAACTCCATTGTGTAGATGTACCACATTTTCTCTATCCACTCGTCAGTTGAGGGGCACTTGGGTTGGTTCTAGCTCCTTGCTATTGTGAAGAGAGCTGAAATAAACATGCTTGTGCATGTATCTCTGTGGTGGGATGAGTCTTGTGGGTATATACCCAGGAGTGGTATGGCTGGGTCAGGTGGCAAGTTCATTCCAAGTCTTCCAAGGGTTCTCCACACTGCTTTCCATAGTGGCTGTGAGTTTACATTCCCACCAGCAGTGGATGAGTGTTCCCCTTTCCCCACAACCTCTCCAGAACTTGGTATCATTTGTTTTCTTGATCCTAGCAAGTCTTATTGGAGTAAGATGATATCTTAGAGTGGTTTTGATTTGCATTTCCTTAATGATTAATGATGTTGAACACTTCTTAAGATGTTTCTCAGACATCTCTAATTCCTCACTGGTGAAGTCTCTGTTCAGCTCTTTGCTCCATCTACTGAGTAGGTCATTTGTTTTCTTTCTTCTTTGTTTTTTGAGTAGTTTATATATGCTGGAAATAAATGCTTTGTCAGATGTTTCTGTGGTGAAGGTTTCTTCCCACTCTGTGGGATTTCTCTTCACTTCCTTGATTATTTCTTTTGATGTACAGAAGCTTTTGAATTTAATAAGGTCCCATTTGTCAGTTGTCGACTTTAATTCTTGTACAGCTGCTGTCTGATTTAGGAAGTCTTTTCCTATGCCTATGTCTTGTAGTCTGCTGCCAACTTTTTCTTCTATCACCTTCAGAGTTTGGGGTTTCAAGTTGAGGTCTTTAATCCATCTGGAGTTGACTTTTGTACAGGGTGAGAGGTAGGGGTTTAATTTCATTCTTCTACAAGTGGTGATCCAGTTTTGCCAACACCACTTGCTGAAGATGCTGTCTTTGCTCCATTGTGCCTTCTTGGCCCCCTTGTCAAATATGAGATGGCTGAAATTGTATGTGTTCAAGTTTGGATCTTCAGTTTGGTTTCATTGGTCAACAGTTCTGTTTTTGTGCCAGTACCAGGCTGTTTTTATGACTACAGTCCTGTAGTATAGTTTGAAGTCTGGTTTAGAGATCCCATGTATTGCTCTTTTCACTCAGGGTTGTTTTGGCTATTCAGGGTCTTTTGTTTTCCCAAATGAAATTAAGGACTTTTTCTTCCAAGCCTAAGAAGAAACTCTTGGGGATTTTAATTGGGATTGCATTAAATCTATACAAGAGTTTGGGTAGAATGGACATTTTAAGTAATTTTCCCAATCCATGAGCATGGGAGGTTTTTCCATTTTCTAATGTCTTCTTCGATTTATTTTTTTAAAGGGTTTAAAATTTTTGTTGTAGAGATGTTTAGTGTCTTTGGTTAGGTTTGTTCCTAGGTATTTTATTGTTTTTGAGGCTATTGTGAGTGGGAAAGTCTCTTTGAATTCCTTCTTCAGTTGCTTGTTGTTGGTGCAAAGAAAGGCTACTGATTTTTTAGGTTAATTTTGTATCCTGCCACTTTACTGAAGCTGTTAATGGTTTCTAGGAGTTTTCTGGTGGAGTTTTTAGCATCCCTTAAATAAACAATCATATCATCAGTAAATAGGGATAGCTTGACTTCCTCTTTTCCAATTAGTACTCCTTTAATTTCCTTTTCTTGCCTTATTGCCCTATCAAGTGTTTCAAGCACTATATTGAAGAGGAGTGGTAAGAGGGGGCAGCCTTGCCGAGTTCCTACCTTTAAAGGGAATGCTTCTGTCATTTCCCCATTTAAAATGATATTGGCTGTGGGTTTCCTGTATATGGCTTTGATTACACTGAGGAATGATCCCTCCAATCCAATTCCCTCTAGGACTTTAAGCATGAAGGGATGCTGGATTTTGTCAAAGGCTTTTTCTGCATCAATTGAGATGATGGTGTGGTTTTTGTCTTTTAGTCCATTTATATGCTTGATGATATTTATTGATTTTCATATGTTGAACCATCCCTGCATCTCTGGTATGAATCCAACTTGGTCATGATGGATGATCTTATGTGGGTCTATATGCGATTTGCCAGTATCCTGTTTAGAATTTTGGCATCTGTGTTCATTAGGGAGATGGGTCTATAGTTCTCCTTTTTGCTTGTATCTTTGCCTGGTTTTGGTAATAGAGTGATGCTGGCTTCATAGAAGGAATCTGGGAGAATTCCCTCTGTATCCTTCTAAACAGGTTCAGTAATAATGGTTGTAGGTCTTTTTGAAATGTTTTATAGAATTCTGCCATGAAACCATCTGGGCCTGGGCTTTTTTTAGTTGAGAGGTTTCTTGTTACATCTTCAGTTTCTTCATGTATTATGGATCTGTTTAAGCTGTCAATCTCTTTTTGGTTGAGCTTTGGTGATTTCCAGGATTTCAGATATTCATCCATTTCTTCTAGGTTTTCAAACTTGGTAGAGTATAGGTTTTTGCAGTATTCCCTTATGATTTTCTGGATCTTTTCCTTGTCTGTTGTGGTATTTCCCTTTTTATCATGGATTCTATTGATTTGGAGTTTTTCCTTCTTTCTTTTGGTTAACTGGGCTAGACGTCTGTCTATCTTCTTTATTATTTCAAAGAACCAACTTTTGGATTCATTGATTTTTAAAAATTGTTTTCTTTGTTTCTATTTCATTGATTTCTGCTCTGGTTTTTGTTATTTCTTCCTGTCTGTTGGGTTTAGGGTTCATCTGTTGTTGCCTCTCAAGTGCTTTTAGCTGCAGTGTTAGATTGTTCACTTGTGCTGTTTAAAACTTCCCTCTTATGGGGCTGGAGAGATGGCCTAGCGGTTGAGAGCGCTGACCGCTCTTACAGAGGACCCGGGTTCGATCCCCAGCACCCACATGGCGGCTGAGAACCGTCTGAAACTCCAACTCCAGGAGAACTCCAGTTCCAGGGGAATCCGACACCCTCTTCTGACCTCCGCGGCATTGCACGACACGGGTGCACAAACCTACATGCAGACAGTACACTCATACACATACAAAAATAAATAAAA
>VZQC01013986.1:294811-360221 GCA_009823505.1 Rhizomys pruinosus | reverse complement strand
TTAGTGGCCTTTGTAACACTCTCTGGTGTTCCAGAGGCCATCTGTACACTTGCATGTGTGGTCTCAAGGGTTATTCCTGGACAAAACTAGTCAGCCCAGTGAAGGAAACAGCCAGAATTGACCACGAGTCCAAGACAACAGCTCCAGAGAAAGCAGAATGTTTGCTTCTCATCCACCTGTTGCCCCTTTTCTAAGCCCAAGGAATAATCTGCGGAAGAAGGGGCGTGGTAGATGTAAGGGCTGCGATTGGGGTGCGGGTGATGGCGAAACTACAGCATATGTAGTCTGACCTTCATTTAATCAACCTGACCAAGCCCCCTGGAGGTGGGGCTGTGGGGGTTTGGGCACAACAGCTGCAAATTGGTTTTACATCAAAGGATGCTTGTACTCAGATTATCACTTATAGCTAAAAAATGGAAAAAAAAAAAAACTGAGGAGAAATATGCAGGACAGTTGTGGCAGAATGCCATGATTGGTGGGGGGGTAGGGGGGGAAGGGGAAGGGAAATATGCCTGAACAAAATTGGAAAAATAAAAAAAAAAAAAACATAATAAAAAAAAAAAAAAGTGAAGGATGGAAAAAACAAATATTCCAAGCGATTGTACCAAAAAGAAAGCAGGTGTTGCTATTTTTAATATCAGACAAAATTAGACTTCAAAGTAAAAAATCAGAAGGACAAAGAAGGCCATTACATTTTTTATCAAAGGAACAATTCAGAAGATTTCACATTATGATATATTATGCCCCAAACTCTGCTGCACCAAACTAATAAAGACATTCTCCAGGACCACAAGGCACCGACAACCCAAGTACACTCATAGTAGGGGACTCATACCCCACTGAGCCCTTTGGACAGGTCAAACTGACAAAGAATAAACGAGAGAGACATCAGAACTGAACGATTGATCCACCAAATGGACCTCAAGAGTCTACTGAATATTCCATCCCTAATACCAGGAATACACTTTCTACTCAGCACCCCACGAACATCTCCAAAATCACCACACATACTGGGACACAGAAGCAAACCTCCACAAATACAAAAAGATTGAAATAGTTTCATGCATATCTATCATGACCCCAGTGCATAAAGCTCAATATCACACCAGGATAAGCCCTACTATCTACAAGAACACAGGGGACTAAACCACACTCTTGAATAATGAATGGGTCAAGGAGAGGTAAAGAAAGAAATAAAACATTCCTGGAACTGAATGACCATACAATACAAACAACAAAAAAAACAAAAAAAAAAAAAAAAAAAAAAAAAAGGAAGTTTTTTTTTTTTTAATTAATTTGTAATTAAAAAAAAAAAAAAAAAAAAAAAAAAAAAAAAAAAAAGGAAAGAAATAATGACTACTAAAGCCGGGCATGGTGGCACATGCCTTTAATCCTAGCACTTGGGAGGCAGAGGCAGGCGGATCTTTGTGAGTTCAAGGCCAGCCTGGTCTACAGAGCAAATTCCAGGACAGCTGGGGCTACAGGGAGATCCTGTCTCGAAAAGACAAAAAAAAAAAGAAAGAATGACTACTCAAAGGGATAGATGTATTTATCCCTGATCTGAGAATTTTACAGTGTTATGCATTTATCAAGCATCCTATCAGGTTAAAAAATTAAGAATCAAAATTTCAGAGCTGGGCACTGTGGTGCATGCCTTTAATCCCAGCAGTTGGCAGAGGCAGAGGCAGAGGCAGAGGCAGAGGCAGAGGCAGAGGCAGAGGCAGGGGAGGCAGAGAGAGAGGAAGAGGCAGAGTCTGCGGATCTCTATGAACTGAAGGGCAGCCTGGTCTACTTATATAACAAGTTCTAGACCAGCTGGGGCTACAGGCAGACCCTGTCTCAAAAAGATGAAAAAATAAAATTTCAGATAACTGATGAAGTTCGTTTCAGTCTTTGAGACAGTGTCTGGTGCAGTCTAGGCTGACCTTCAACTTGTGTAGCCAAAGAAGACCTTGAAATTCTGATTCTCTTACGTCCAATTCTCAAGTGCTGAGACTACAGATGTGTGTGACCTAATGCCCAAATTTATGCAGTGCTGGAGATCAAACCTAGCAAGGCTTCATGCATGCTCGGCAAGCACTCTATGTCCCCCAGAACCCTGATGAAGCTTTGTGAAATTATTCTTTTGGATGGTTAGCAAGTTCAGGTAGAAAAAAATTGAGACCAATTTGTGATAGCTAATGCGATGAAAACCAAGTGCAAGTTAGCACTAGCCTTTTTTTTTTAAATGTTTGTTTATTGTTCCACAGCGCTTAGTATGAGTACAATAGTTTTAGTAAGCAAATAATTGGTTTTAGATTCTGATCGCTTATATTTCTTTTGCCGTTACTTGAAGAATAAATATGCAGGTTGAAGAGAAGCTACTGTACACTTATTAATTATACTATCCTTTCCAGAGTCTTAAATAAAACTGTACCAATCTTCATCTCTCTTGAGGTTGTAATAGGAATCGTCCCATCCTACACGTGCTTGATGTACCTAAATTGAATTTTATGATTTTCATACACTTTACTGGTATTTAGATCCTCTCCCCGATTTGAACCTCCACTTATTGCCCCCGCCCAATTTAATGTACCCTCTAATAAGCCCTATTAGGTCTCATTTGTTCTCCCAAATGTCTGTCAGTGTGGGTCCATCCCTGGAGCCTGGTTAATGTACCAAGAGTGCCGTCTTTGAGAGAGACTGTCTTTGACCCTATTAGCAGCCATTGGGTTGGGGTTTCTTATCCACTTCCCATGTCTATGCTGGGAGTCTGTCTGACATGACTTTCATATACTTATAGTTTTTTTTTTTTTTTTTTTTTAGACAGGGTCTCCCTTTAGTCCCAGCTGGCCTGGAGCTCGATATGTAGACCAGGCTGGCCTTGAACTCACAGAGATCTGCCTGCCTCTGCCTCCCGAGTAGCACTATCCTTAAGCATGTTAGCATTATCCATATTGACTACTGTAAAATTAAATTATTTTGGGGCTGGAGAGATGACCCAGTGGTTAAGAGCACTGACTGCTTTTGCAGAGGACTTGGGGTCAATTCCGAGCACCAACATGGTAGCTAACAATCATCTGTAACTCTCATCCCAGGGGATCTGATACTTTCTTCTGATGCAGGCATTGTATGACATGGGTGCACTTACAAGGATGTAGGCAATACACTTATTTATACACATAAAAGTTAAAATTAAAATAAAAAATAAATGATTTGATAAACCATGTTAGGAAGTAAAAGACTGAGTTCTCTGAGTTTAGTTCTGATGCTGCTTTGTTAGGTGATAGTCATTACAGATTCAGAGGCTCTTTCTGAAACATGTTTTTTGGGGGAAGTGCTGGGGACTGAACTCAGTGCATGCTATGCAAGTGCTCTAGCACTGACTATATCCCTAGTCCACAAGGCTCTTGAGTCTGACCCCTACTACTCGCTCTCATAGCTTCCATGGTTTCGGCTTCACTGGACTACTGACCATTCCTAGAAGGATCCTGCATTTGCCAGAGTACTGACCATTCCTAGAAGGATCCTGCAGTTGCCAGACTACTGACCATTCCTAGAAGGATCCTGTAGTTGCTGGACTACTGACCATTCCTAGAAGGATCCTGTAGTTGCCAGACTACTGACCATTCCTAGAAGGATCCTGCAGTTGCCGAACTACTGACCATTCCTAGAAGGATCCTGTAGTTGCCGGACTACTGATCATTCCTAGAAGGATCCTGTAGTTGCCGGACTACTGACCATTCCTAGAAGGATCCTGCAGTTGCCAGACTACTGACCATTCCTAGAAGGATCCTGCAGTTGCCTCACAGTTTTTACTGTTTTCCTCTTTTTATGCCTAAAAACCAGTAGGTCTGCATCAAGTGTGTGGAGACTTCTCTCATACTGGCAAGCTGAATTAATCATTCTCTCTTGTGATTATAAATTAGAAACTAAGTAGCAACTTGATAAGTGACTCTTTCCCCTTTGTTTCAAAATCTATTTATTATCTATTAATTATATGCCAAATATAACCTGAGAAGAGTTTTTACTGCTGTGTGTGTTTTTTGGGTATCTATAAGTTAAGACTATGTATCAAAACTGTTGTCCTTAGAAAGGTTTGATTATGAAATCTACTCTAGGCATTTGGGAATCTGAATTTGGGAAGAGCTCACTGTGCCAGATATTATGTTGAGTATCTACCTACTTTCCTTTTGTGAGTCTAGAATCTCCATCTCTAATGAGGTTCCACATTTGCTGTTATAATTTATTGTTGAGGGAGTCCACAGAGCTTAGATTGGGGATTTCCCAGGTCCACCTGAAGCACAGAGTACTAGGACGCGGCCTAAACAGACATATCCACCCCCCACCCCAACTGGAATTGCTGAGGGAGTGTCCAAGTGGATTCTTTTGAGAACCTTCAGAACAGAAAGGGAAGAGTGAGTTAGACTTCCAATAGAAAGCCTAAAACTCAGACAAGTCAAACTCCATAAACAAGGAGAAAAACAAATCAAACAATTTATTGTTGAGGAATTCAATATACCTTGTATGTCTGCGCACACTCTCTGAGATCTATACCACACGGGCTTTGCCCCTATTGTTGACAACTGTTTTATCTTTTCTGTATAATAAATCACACCCATCAGAACAATTATATCTTGAGTCCCATGGGTCTTCCTAATATATTATTGAAAGTAGGGTGGCCTTGTGATCTCTGACACACCTATGTATTATTTCATCCAATTTATACAACCTTTCTATGAGAAGTAGATTCCATTTATCTTTATGAGTTAGAAAGCTGAGGATCATAAAGCTGCATTGATCTAGACAAGGAAATAGATCTGTAACGTTAGGATCTGAACATTTTTGCTTCTAGTTTCATGAGGTAAGGGACAAAGACACATACTGAAGATTCACAATAAATAACAGCTCTCAAGTTAAATACTCTAATAATTATCTCAAGTTAAAAAAAAGATTCAGAGTATGGGGAGGTATAAGTGTAAGCAACTCTTTAATAAAAGAGTTGCTTCTATGCAGATTATTTCTCATGGAGAACCAATTTCCCATTTTCTCTTTATTTCTTTTAAGTTTTTTTGAGACAGGTTCTCACTATGTCACCCTGGCTAGCCTTGAACTGGCTATATAGACTATGTTGGCCTTGAACTCACAGAAACCCACCTGCCTCTGCTTCCCAAATGCTGGGATTAAAGGCACGTGCCACCATGCTGGGTTTATTTTCTCTTTTCAATGGTTCCGTAAATCCCTTATATCAAAATGTAGTACTGGAAACTCTTAATTTGAAGATTTTTAGATAATATGCCTCAGTTACCTTTTAGTAAAATCCTTAAAGCAAAGTCGAAGCTTGTTATGATGTCTGAAGAGCTTGGGATCACTGGGTATTTCAGACAGGAAAACCTGGGCAACTTCTAGAGGCCCCTGAAAAACAAAAGTGAAAATGGTAGTGGTTTTGCTTCTATAAAATCACGGAAGTAGAATTTATCCAAATGACTGTAGCACTGATAGGGCTGCATTTAAGTTTAATGTCTGTGTATTCCTATACTAGGACTCTTCAGAGATAGACTTTCAGAGTTCCCTAATTTCACATCTACATTTTTGCCTTCTACAATTAAACTCCTCAAAAATTTTCATTTTATGTGCTTTGCCTGCATGTATATAGGTGTACCACATGTGTGCAATGTCCGTGCAGGTCAGAAGAGGGTGTTGGATCCCCTGGAACTGAAGTTATGGACAATTGTTAGCTGCCATGTGGGTAATAGGGACCAAACCTAGGTCCTCTGTGAGAGCAGCCAGTGTTCTTAACCGCTGAGCCATCTCTCCAGCCCCTGGATTCATATTAGCTTATTCTTCAAAGAAATGAGCAAGGAACTGGAGGACTGATTAGAGTTCATTAATAAAGTTTGCCTTGTATTTTTTTTCCCTTAATTTATTCTGGATGCACAAGTTTATAAACTAATGCATCAAATCCACTGATTAATTAGATTTGATTTTACTAAAACAATATCCATCAGTATTCCAAATGTATTTTGGACATAAACACCTAAAGAAAATGATCTTTTATATATCAAATCACTTGGAAGGAAAAACTCAAAATCATTCATGTTTTAGAGGCACAAATGTCTTATTTAAGTTTTAGCAGAGTATGTTTTAACTTTGCTCTTTTAATCCAAAAAGTAGTTAAGACATGCTACAGAGACCAAACTAAAGCTTTTCTGGATGTTCTTACACCTAGGTAATTCCTTAAGATTGGGGCTATGCCTAAAATTATGAGCAAGACAAATCCGAACAAACCAACTACAAGAGACTATCACAATGGCCCCTAATACGTAGAACAAAGCAATAATGGTATCTCGTATGCAAATATGATTACACTTTTCAGCATGATTCTACATTATTCCTCAGAACCGACTGTGAAGATCTAGAAAGAGTAAGATCACCAAGAATCTAAGAAAGCAGAGGTTCACATGTATTTAACAGCTCTGGAAATGAGTCCTTTTTGAATCATGTACAACTTTTTTCAAAGAAAGACTATTCTAAGTGACTGAATCCCTCTAATAAAACAGAGAAAAACATGGGCAGCAGAGAAGGCAGGTACCAAAATCTTGACTGAAATACCAAATTTCTGTTTTTCAATATGCCTTCATTTATACTTCAGTATCTTGTAACCAAGACATTCTTTTCACTTGATTTAGCATTATATAAAATAGGGAAAAAAAGAATAACATTCCAAGTCCAAAGTATAACTCAAATTGCAAACTACTAGCAAGAAGACTAACCTGGTTCACAGTTG
Organism: Rhizomys pruinosus; assembly: GCA_009823505.1. NCBI lineage: Eukaryota > Metazoa > Chordata > Mammalia > Rodentia > Spalacidae > Rhizomys > Rhizomys pruinosus. Next base: position 353,455 of record VZQC01013986.1, on the reverse strand, counting down.
TACCTACAGATCCCTGGAGAACCATCTGAAGCATTTTGGGGTCTGCTGGATCCTGATGTGTTGCGAATGCCAGTTCTTGTGTCTTTTTTTGCATATCTTCGATAGCAACCTCAATTGGTGTTAAGATTATCTAAGCAAAACAGTACCAATTAGGTCAGTGTATTGATTAAAAAGTACTTGATGGGCCGGGCGTGGTGGCGCATGCCTTTAATCCTAGCACTCGGGAGGCAGAGGCAGGCGGATCTTTGTGAGTTCAAGGCCAGCCTGGTCTACAGAGTGAGTTCCAGGACAGCTGGGACTACAGGAGACCCTGCCTGGAAAAAACACAAAAAAAAATAAAAAAAAAAAAAAAAAAAAAAAAGTACTTGATGAGCTTTAAATAATAAAATTAGAAGAAATTAGAATCCATTATAAGTTTTTTTAATTTTTTTTTTATTAATTTTATTTATTTCTGAATGTGTATGAATGTACTGTCTGCATGCAAGTCTGTGCACCCGTGTCATGCAATGCCTCGGAGGTCAGAAGAGGGTTTCGGATTCCCCTGGAACTGGAGTTCTCCTGGAATTGGAGTTTCAGACGGCTCTCGGCCGCCATGTGGGTGCTGGGGATCGAACCCGGGCCCTCTGTAAGAGTGGTCGGCGCTCTTAACCGCTAGGCCATCTCTCCAGCCCCCCATTATAAGTTTTTATGAAACAAAATTTCACATCTAGTTTCTTAAATTCATACAAATAAAAAAAATGTTGCTTAAAGCATAAACTGAGGATGAATGACTCAAAAATGGGTGCTAGGATGTTATGATGAAGAAAGGATGAGAGATATCTGCTGGTAAAAGTGCACTGTTAATTCATACATGAATGTATTTGTTTCAAATTCTTTGCCTTCATTTGTAGACTTACCTCTTCTTTGTGAGTGACATTAACCCTTGTTTTAATGTAAGGAAAAGCATGAGAAGTAGTCAGAATGGTCTTTCGTTTGAACTGTTCATGAAGTTCCCCATGGGCACGACCATCTAAGGTGAAGGGCGTACAGTACATAAAACGGCGAAGATTATAATTTTTGTCAAAATATGTGATTCGGTCCTTCATCTCATAGGTATCAAAGAAAGGCTCCACATAGGTAATCTGAATGTATGCCTAGAAAAGGAAAAGTCCTTTATTTCCTTACTGGTAGATCATCATTTAGTATTTGATAAGCAAAACTGCATGGAGGGATTCAAAGAGATGACTGTATGTCATTACAACCTAGCCAACCTACCTTGTTAGGATCTAATTTACACTTGTCTACAGGATTAGAGTCCTTGATTACTTCAACTACATCCTCTCCAAATCTTTCTCCATAAAATCCCTATAACAAAGAAGAGGAAATCTTTTAGATGAAGTTACTAGGATAAGTAGAGCAGGCTTCTGAGAGAGCAGCAAAACTGGGGGATTTAATAAGTTCTGTTATAACTATGCTGATCATTACAAAATTATTTGGGTAGATATTTGACATCATTTCATCCATGTAAATTAAATAACAAGGCAAAAGAAAATAATTTTCTACAATAAAAGCTGAGGTTTTTATAAGTAGTTCTCAAGAGAAACAAAAAGGAAATGGAATGCAAAAACAAAAGAAACTCAATAACCTTAGTTTTGATTTTGATATGGCCTGAGCCATGGCTCAAGAATAAGCATTTTTTTTAAATATTAAAAAAAATTTTTATATTTTTTTCGGTATGTGTATGAATGCACTGTCTGCATGCAGGTGTGTGCACCCGTGTCGTGCAATGCTGCGGAGGTCAGAAGAGGGTGTCGGATTCCCCTGGAACTGGAGTTCTCCTGGAATTGGAGTTTTAGATGGTTCTCGGCCACCATGTGGGTGCTGGGGATCGAACCCGGGTCCTCTGTAAGAGTGGTTGGCGCTCTTAACTGCTAGGCCATCTCTCCAGCCCAAGCATTTTTTTTTTTTAAATGAATGATTTAGCTGGGCATGGTGGTACACACCTTTAATCCCAGTACTCAAGAGGCAGAGGCAGAGGCAGGTGGATATCTGTAAGTTCAAGGCCACACTGGTCTACATAGTGAGTTCTAGGCCAACTGGGACTACAGGGAGAACCTGCCTTAAAAAAAAAAAAGATTTAAAGTAACATTACAGAATTTTCCAGAAGAAAATCAGCTGGCTGGTTGAAGTCTTGTATAGGCTCAGATTTTGAAAAAGCAATCCTGGGTACGGAATAGCAACTTTTCATACGACTGAGTAGCAGCTTGGACAATGGTCATAGGTCTTCAGAAGGAAAAACTGCATAAGGCATGATAGTGCATCTTTAAACAAGCCACTCAGGGAGCTATTCCCACAATTTTCTCAAGGAAATTTTATGATATTCACGAAACACTGTCTCAATACTTCTAAAGACTTGCTTAATTTTTTTTTAAAAAGTCATAATTTACACTAGTTTATGACAACCCAGTAAAGTTACCTCTAAGAATGTAATTTCAAGAATTAACATCAGCTGAGGATAAAAACTCCCACTTAACCCAATAAACATGAAAACTAATAATCTACGGTGAGAGGTATTATAAAGATGAAGAGATTCTAGGAAATGTTTTCAAGCACTGCAGTTCTGCAGATGTCTCACTTGGACAGTTAAGCCACAGAGTAGTACTCCTGGGTCATATACTTCCTAGGTTTCTGCTTCCAATTCCATTACACTCTGCTAATTTCTTGTTTTTTTCTGGAAGTGTGGACAAATCACAGTAATTCTGAAGGATAAAGGAGCTTTGAAAATGTTTAAAAAATGAAGCCTCAAAAATAGTTATTAAATATTTCACTATTGTCATAAAATATTTGAAAAATTTGAAAGGTATTAGTGTACCTATCAAAAATCCCTCTACTCCAGGGGTTAGAGATGGGTCATTGATTAAGAGCACTGGCTGCTCTTCTAGAGAACATGGGTTTGTTCCCGGCACCCACATGGTACCTCACAACCATGCTTAACTCCAGTTCAAGGGAATCTGATGCTTTCTTCTGGCTTCCATGAATATTGTATGTTTGGTTGTGCTTACATACATTCAGGCAAAACACTCATACACATAAAAATAATAAATAAAAATTTAAAATCTCTATATACAAATAGTTTATCTGGTTTATTAATGATTAGAACTAGATTTGAAAAGTTGACTCATTACAGAAAATAGAAATTAAAGACGACATTTTATGAGCCACCACAGCATTCACCTCCAATCTGTGTGATATCTCTGCAAGCTTGGTTATTGCAGGCTCCTTGTAAACAAACTCCTGTTCATCCAAATCCCCGAACTTGGTTCCATAAAAACCAACACGAAAATAGGTGCCAAACATCCGCTTACCGTCCTAGGTTTAGGAAAATGAGAAACTTTAATATAAAGCCTTTAAAAAATATTATGCTTAGACTGCAATAGTGTAAAATTTTCAAATACTACAAAAGTTAATTAAAAATTATGTTTATTTTTCAAATGAAGGTGAAAATAATTCTAAACTTCTGACAAGCATGATGCACATTAGGGTTTTAACCAAATGAAACAAAATGGTTTTTGTTTTAAAGGTCTATATAGTTAGGATATATTAAATTATTTTCCTTAAGAAAAGATGCTTGCTATAATACGAACTGTATTTTAAATGTCCTAATATGAAAGTAAAAATCACAGTTATATTTAAATTTAAAAAACAGCACTAACTTATTTTCAATTCAACATTATCCTTTACAGTCTTCATTTACATTACAATGAGGTCACAAAAGTTAAAGTCAAGGACAGCATCTGGCACAGCACATATAATCAGTAAAATATCAATACCCTCCAGAGTGCTAATTAAAAATATTATCTGGCCAGGCGTGGTGGCGCACACCTTTAATTCTAGCACTCAAGAAGCAGAGGAAGGTGGATCTTTGTGAGTTCAAGGCCATCCTGGTCTACAGAGTTCCAGGACAGCTGGAGCTACAGGGAGACCCTGTCTCAAAAAAGACCAAAAATAAATAAATAAAAATAAAAATATTATCAATATCACTCTGTTGATAAAAAATATATGTGGAAGAGTAAAAATGGACTATAAAGGAAAAAAAAATCCATGAGTGCAAGACACTAATACAATTTTTAGATGAGTTAGTTATTTTAAAGACTTCTGAAGGCACACTGCACGCACAAAGCACACACAGACATCAGCTGCAAAGTACAGTAAGGTCACCTTCAATCTTATACAAATATAGTGAAAGCAAATTCTACCATATAAAGATAATATGTGGCCATTTTCCATAAGATTTTTATAATTAAACACAAAGCCATTTCAGAGGGACATTGTGGCATCTCCTTTATACAAACCACATGTGAGCATAAGTTCCTCTAAATCCTATTTAAGATTAAATTGCTTTATTTTTACTTTTCCTATATAGGAAAGACCAAATGGTAAATAAAGAAAGCAAAAACCATGATAGACATTTAAGCAAAGTGAAAAAACTTTATCTTTTATTTACCAAGGTGTGTGTGTGTGTGTGTGTGTGTGTGTGTGTGTTTGAGACAGGGTTTCCCTGTAGCCCTAGCTGGCCTGGAACTTGATCTGTAGACCAGGCTGGCCTTGATCTCACAGAGATCCACCTGCCTCTGCCTGAGTGTTGGGATTAAAGGCATGCATCACCATGCCTGGCCTACCAGTATTTTTTGTTGTTGTTGTTTTGTAGCCTCAGCTGGCCTGAAATTCACTATGTAGACCAGGCTGTCCTCAGTCTCTCAGAGATCTGCCTGCCTCTACCTCCTCAGTACTGTGATTAAAGGCATATGCCACCACGCCAGACTTAATTTACCAGCTTTATAATACCAAAATGGGGATAAGTATAGTGATAAGCCCATATTTTTGGCCAAAGTAGGTAAAAATTTAAAGAAAAATCATTAGAACTAAAGAAATGAGATTTCCTTAAAAATAGTTTTTCAGTTACTTATTTTTTAATTTTAACCTAATTAACTGATTTTTATGGCAAATGAAATCTCTAGATGAATTAAATGAGGACAGTTTTTATTAGAACTACCAGCTAAGACAATAGTATATTCTGACATAATTAAGCTTTCTTGAAGGCACAAATGGAAAATAAGGCATCTAATAAAATTTTGTGGTTATTTTTCAAATTCTGTCATACACTATATACAGATATGTTCCTCTTTTAGAATGTACCCATGCGGGCTGGAGAGACGCCTAGCAGTTAAGAGTGCTGACCGCTCTTACAGAGGACCCGGGTTCGATCCCCAGCACCCACATGGCGGCCGAGAACCGTCTGAAATTCCAATTCCAGGAGAACTCCAGTTCCAGGGGAATCTGACACCCTCTTCTGACCTCCACGGCACTGCACGACACGGGTGCGCAGACTTGCATGCAGACAGTACATTCATACACATACAGAAATAAATAAAAGATTTAAAAAAAAAAGAATGTACCCATGCTGCCATTACACTTGTACCACAAGATGTTTCCAGTCTAAACACCATTCTCAATCTTTAACACTGAGAAGGATTTAATTCCCTTCACTAAGCTTTGCAATTCTCGGTTTGTATGGCAGGAATTACTACCCTGCTTCTGTCCACTGGCTTCTCAGTGCTGTCCTAAAAAGTGTGAAATTTCAGAACAGACACAGTGTTATAGTAGGACCAAATGGAGAAGTGTTAATGAGTAATGAGTTCACCTCTTACCAGTTCTGGACTTTCGTTGGATGAGATTAAAACCCAACTACTTCTTTTCTTTCTTTCTTTCTTTCTTTTTTTTGTCTTTTTGAGACAGGGTCTCCCTGTAGCTCTGGCTGTCCTGGAACTCACTCTGTAGACCAGGCTGGCCTTGAACTCACAGAGATCCGTCTGCCTCTGCCTCCTAAGTGCTGAATTAAAGGCATGTACCACCATGCCCAGCCCAACTACTTATTTTCATATTGACATTGTTAGGTTAGCTATTATTCATTCAGAAATAGGAAAATATTTAAAAATAAGACTTGCTCCTCAAAATAAAAAATACAAATTCAAATAATTACAATATAAATCAATATGCACTATAATAAATAATAAATAAGTATCAAGTTTAAAAGATTAATCTTGTTGGAGCCAAATCATAATTATAGTTCTTAGCATCCATAGCATTCAACACTCAAAAAAAAAAAAAAGAAAGGTCAAATGAATAAAGGAAAAAAGAGGGGCATCTAGTAGCTAGAGAAGGGAAGAGAGGGCAGATACAGTCCAGAGTGTGTGTGAAGGAAACCAGTCATTTTCTCCTTTCTTCCTTTCTTCCTTCCTTTCTTCCTTTCTTTCTCTCTCTTTTTCTTTTTTCTTTCCCTTCCTTCCTTCCTTTCTTTCTTTTTTCTTTTTTTTCTTTCTTTCTTTCTTTCTTTCTTTCTTTCTTTCTTTCTTTCTTTCTTTCTTTCTTTCTTTCTTTCTTTCTTTCTTTCTTTCTTTCTTTCTTTCTTTTTTTCTTTCTTTCTTTCTTTCTCTCTCTCCCTCCCTCTCTCTCTCTCCCTCCCTCCCTCTTTTCTTTGTTGCTTACTTCCCCTTCTTTCCTTTCTTTCCCTTTCTTTTCTTTTTCCTTTCCTTTTTTCTCTTTTCTTTTTCCTTTCCCTTCCTTTCCCTTTCCCCCTTTCCCTTTCCTTTCCTTCCTTTTTTTCTTATTTCTTTGAGACAGGGTCTCACTTTGTAGCCCTTGATGACCTGGAACTCACTATGTAGACCAGGCACCACCATGCCTGATCCTTTCATTCATTTTTTTTCAAATATGTGTTGAGTGCCTAAGATGTGTCACAAAAGAAACAAAAGGAGGAGGTAAGTTTCAGCAAGAAAGTGATATCTGAGCAAACAGGTGCAATTTGTCCACAGAGATTTCCAAGGAAATGTATTCCACTCAGAAGAAGAACCAGTGCAAAGGCCCTGAGGCAAGAGCCAAATAAGGAACAGGAAGGTGAACAGTACGGCTGGAACAGAGGAAATACAAGGAAAGGTAGGAGGGTTAGGGCCAGAAAGTAAGTGTGTGAGTGTGCGTGTGTGTGTGTGTGTGTGTGTGTGTGTGTGTAATGGAATGGTATAGGGAGTAGTAGGGGATAAGGGAAGACAAGAAGAAAGGCTAAGAGTTTGTAAGAGTCTGAATAGAGTAACTATATTTTCAATCTAGAGTTTCTACTATTGACCCACTGGCCCTGCACAGTTAATGAAGTATAACCATATAGCAACACCTCCAGGAAAAGCATTCCTTCAACTTGATTAACTTTTCAGTTTTAATTCCTGCTTTTGTTTTGAATTATTTTCCTATAATCTAGTCAATAATTTTATAACATTGCCTCCTTACAGTTCAGAATTCTTTCTGAAATTTTCAGTACTTCCTCATTCTAGCTTATTCTTCTTCTGCAGCTTTACTTACCACTTTCATGATCCTCTGGGTGATGAAATATGTCCCATGAAATAAGCACACCTCTCATGTCTCTGAGTGGTTGAAGCCTCTTATGATAAATATATTTTAAATCTGTTCTACTTTTGTTTTATTTAGGAAGCACTATTCTACTGGGCTAGTTGTATATTTCCACAATGACACCATTAATGACACCATTTCTGTAATTTTTATAATCCTCATTCAACTGTTCTCCACTCTGCTTCCTTTACATTAACTTACTTCCATATAGGCATATTAGAAATTATTAGATCTACTCCATTTACCATTTATCAGATTCTTCTCGCCACAGTCCTCAACTTGAAAACATAAACACACTGAACATTTTTATTAACTGAAATTGTTTTTAAAATTGGGGACTGTGGATAAGAACAGGGATTGAGCCCAGGGCCTTCACAGGCAAGAACTCTACCAATGAACTATAACTCAACCCTTTCTGTTTTCTATTTTGAGACAAAATTTTGCTAAATCTTCCAGGCTGGCCTTCGAACTTGCAATCTTCTTGCCTCTTCCTTCATAATTACCTTGGCTATAGAGAGTGTGCCTACTAACCTAAATCTTATGTAAGAATTCAAGTAATAAGGGATAGGGAAATTTGATATCCCAACATTTTTTCTTTAATTTAAAAACCAGGATCTTCCCTCAGGTTGAGGAACTCGCCTGAACTCACTGTGCAGACCAGGCTGGCCTGGAACTCCCTATGTAGCCCAGATTGGCGTTGCAACCTTCCTGCCTCAGCCTCCTGGGTACTGGGATTACCATGCCTGCTGAGCAATTCATTACTTTATCTTCCTCTGTGTTACACCACCATTCTCTACCATAACTATTTTTGTACTTTGGAGAACTTTTGCATATCCAGGATAAAAATCAAGGGCAGTTTACTTAAGCATATTCTTCTAAGACATAGCCTAACACACTTCTCATCAGAAGTTCAATTCTGATCAATTTCCTCATTCAGAAAAAAAGATGTCTAGTGTCATCTGCAGAGTCAATGTTTATTGTCCATGTGTTTCTCTCCCTAGAAGCAGCCCAGGAAGCAGAAAAAAAAAATGGTATGGTATCTTATTAGATGCACAGTTACAGTCTATTATCAGGGTGGCACCAATTCCACAAAGTGCTTCCTTTCAAGGGCAAGGCTCTTTCCACTCACCATTTCTCTTAACCTCTTAGTAACAGCTAATACTATGTTCCTGAGGTAAAGACAGGCATTCTTCATATCTGCACTTCTTCTTGTAAACCGTCACATTTTCCCATTCAGCTATGTAAAGGAGCTTTATGCTCTATCCTCTTCAATTAAAAAAATCAACAAGCCTCCTTTCAGTGTTCATTCCCTCCCAACATTGTAATTAGCTATTTCTAATTCTGTGTTCATTTTTATTTATTTAGATGGGTTATTGTATTTAACTCAACAGTAGTGTGGAAACCAGAACTGTGGCCAGTGTTTCTGAGCACACATAAACCAAACTATAAATTCATGTTTGTCCAATCTGATAATGAGTTAAGACACAATGGCTAACTTAATCTTCTCTAGCCTCTCAGGAAACTGAAAGACAGAATTAGTAGGGTATGGTAATCTCCTCAGAGAAAGAAATTATAATATCTTTTGAAGGAAAAACAGAGAAAACATCATATGACTATGTTATCAATATTTGAAGACAGTTTTTTTAAAATATAAACTGGCATTGGTATACTTCTGAATAAAAACTGATCACCATTACAAAGGAACAAATACATCTTTTGAAAATAAATGGACAGACACAAAATGTGAAATGGTGAAAAAATTTTCACAAAGAAATATTTTCTTTTAAAAATAACTGAAGTGCACCACAGAAAATTATTCCCTATTATTTTAAGAACAAAAACTTTGGGAAAAACAAAAATAAAAGTGAATAGGAAACAGCCATTAAGGAAGAGAGAATGACAGCGGAGGTGACAGTGGTAGAGGTCTGGGAGCTTCCTTCACCTTACGTGGAAATACTTAGCAAATTGTTAAACAAGTTTTTAGAATTTTCTTTTTAAACAGAGAGAGAGAGAGAGAGAGAGAGAGAGAGAGAGAGAGAGAGAGAGAAAGAGAAACATACAGAGAAAGAAATGTAAAGAAACAGAAAGAGAGAGACAGACAGACCAACAGAGACCAAATGCCCTTCCAAGTCAAAATTTACCAAATCAAAAACAGAATGTAAAATGAAAAACATTTCTAATATATAAGCCTGCAAGGTCTTTTCTCTTAAGCAATTCAGAGACTTTTACGATATATAAATTATCCTTACTAAGTATCAATCCAATGACAGTTCCATTAGGAAATTAAGAAATTAGCTAAGAAACAGTTTTAGAAAAAAAATGAAATTACTGAAGTTTTTGGAGTCAAAAAGAAAAATATTCACAAGATAGGAACTTACCACAACAGATAATAGTAAAGGTAGGAAGTGGGGTCAGCAACCAGGGCAAGAGAGAAGAGAAAACAGAAAGCATTTTAATCAGGGAAATCTCAAAACATTTAAGCAGCAAATGGTAGCAAACACATCTTTAAAATGCAAGCATCCATTTAAGTTTTACAAGGGAATAGCAAAAAACAAACGTGCAACAAATGTAGATGCTACAAAGCTGAAGATCTAGTAAAGGCAGTGACAAGAATATAAATGAAGAAATAAGATTTGTGTGACTTTTACCATGCAGTAAACATGAGGAAAGGATGTTATTAATGTCATAACCATTGGAAAGTATACTTTTCAGGGGTCGATTTAGCATCAAGCAGACTAGAAATAAACTGCTCAGAGGTTTCAATATATTCTTGATTTTTATTTTATGTGTACTTGGCAGCTAATTCTATCTCAAGTTAGAATACCCAAAAGGAACATATCTCTCAAAGATAACCATGGCAAGACCCTTTACATACATCTGGATGGAGCCAGAGATAAGGAATTATATTTTAAGCATAAATAAAGACACTACATTTAATCTGGAGAATTAAGGCAGATGTAAAAGTGCTGGCTCACCTAAGACAAGCAAATCATAGGTGCTACTTCCGAAAAAGGAATAAACCAGTAGAAACATTTGTCTCTAAGGTTTTCTATTTGGGTTCACAAACAAGAATGGCCAGGAGGAAACAAACAGAGAAGTCTAGGCCATTAAGCCAATATAAATCCGACTACAGAGTAAAAGGCAAAACAGACAATTTTACCAATATCTTAGCCCTAAAACAGACCTGGTTTATTATTACTAACTTTATTTCACCAAAATAAATCAGAGCATATATAATTCTTTTCTTTATGAAAAGAGGAAATTATTATAATCAATTCTTCCTAGTAATTTCAGGTAAGATTTAATTATATGTAACTTTTCATAAACTTTACTACACAAAAGGAAGCACATGTATGTAGTCTTCTTTATACACTTACAAAATTTAAGCATTTCAGATTATGAGGACAAATTAAATGTCAAGTTTCTCAATTTCTTTATCTCACTCTCCAACTAAATTTAAGTGACCAAAGTGAATTTCTCTCCTGGTAGAGATATATGCAAAGTGAATTGACTCTGACTCAAGATTAAATTACACTTCATCAAATCTAGCACCCCTAGTTTCTGCCAACATTTTAGTATCTCTGTAGTTGTTATTCGTCTTTCAACTGACAGAATGTATTGTAACTGATGGCATCAGACAAAAATATAATATTTTCTATTTATACCTCTGAGCAATAACATATAAATCGACCTCTGTTAAATGAGGTGAAACAATATGGTTAAAAACAAAAGAAATCTGTGTAAAAATGTTGATGAAAGAAATGCTTCAAAGGATATAACAAACTGAAGTGATATCACAGTGGCTCATTTACCAAAGAATCTCATTAGTGTAACAGGGATTTCCATGCACTGCCTATATCCTCTAAATCATAAACTTCTTATGATAAATTATAATATTTTAACAAAATTTCTTTGGTTAATGATTGAGTTGATAGCAGACAGCAACAGAATGCTCACAGCTAGCACATGTGAGCAAAGCATTGGCATAAGAAATCTGTTCAAATCCATCTATTAGTCTCTTTAACTAACTAAAATAGTACCTACCTCCCAGCCAGTACTCTGTATAATAAAAAGTAAAAAAAAAAAAAAAAAAAAAAAAAAAAAAGGGCAAGTCATAAAAAAAAAAAAAAAAAAACCAAACAACTGTTCAAAAGAACAAAAGGGCCAAAGGAAGTTCACTTAAAGGTACAATATACCATAAATTTTTCTCTGCAGATTATAACAAGATATTTAAAATAGCATATATTACCTGCAGTAATTTTATACTGTTCAAAACTCAAAACCTAAAAATTTACCTTTCAAAAGCTAGGTTTTAAAAATGAAAGCATTTTTTAAGTCAAAGTACAAATTTTAGGGAAAAGACAACCATCACCTGCTCTAATCATGAGTCAATCATGAGTCTAAATTAGATCTCTATAGTGAGCTTTCATGCCACTTAAATACCCAGGGTAAACAGGAATGCACATTGAAATTTTGTTCAGGCACCAATAATACTAATGGATGAAAGTTTCTTGGCAACTACTGGCTCTAGATGTTCCATATTTGATATGTATATTTTGGAACTTAAAGTTCAGGAAGCCAGGACAAAGTTCCTTTCAAAGTACATGTATACTTGACCATAAATTGACATACCTGTTATGATCATGAAACCTAATCAATCTTTTGTAACTTCAATATTTTAGTAGATGACAACGGACTCTTGACTTAACAGGAACAGCCCTATTTTATTTTCAGATTGTGTCAATTCACCTATAAGGCTTGGCCATGGTAAGAAAGAGAATGTCAAGTTGGAAGACAATAAAACACTACTAGTACCGAATACAGATAGTCACTGCTCCACCTCTTTCACAGAGGGTATCAGCAATAGGTAACAGCATGGGTAACACAGAAAAGGGAATGGAAACACAGAGAGAAGAAGGATCAACAGGAGCATTTCAAGAGAGCCAAGCATTGACTTTCAAGACAGTTAATTGTGAACCATCTACTTTACTTTTTAAAAATTTTTTTAATTTTTGAATATGAGTGTTTTGCCTGCAAGTGCACCCATGTTGTGGAATGCCCATGCAAGCCAGGAGAGGTCATTGGATCCTCTCAAACTAGAGTTAAAGGTGGTTGCTAGCTGCCATGTGGGTGCTCTTAACCTAAGCTGAGCCAGTTCTCCAGCCCCCATTTCACTTTTTTTTTTTCTTGGTCTTTTTGAGATAGGGTCTCCCTTTAGTCCCAGCTGGCCTGGAGCTCGCTGTGTAGACCGGTTGGCCTTGAACTCACAGAGATCCGCCTGCCTCAGTCTCCAGAGTGCTGGGATTAAAGGCGTGCGCCACCACACCTGGCTCCACTTCACTTTTAAACTAGCTTTAATTTAATTTTATTCTAATTTTGGTAATAATGTGGACTGCATAGGGAAGGATAATGTACCCAAAACATACTATAATTGAGTTACACTAGATTAGACACTTGTATTATTCATTATTTTGGCTAATTTTACACTAGAAATATATCAATGGTAACTGAGTATGAGTGTGTTGGAAAAAAAAGATCAGCTACAGTCATCAAAACTACTAAAATTTTATTAAAGTTTCATATCACTTAACAAAAAGTTAATTTTTATTTAAACATTTTTTTGGTAGTAAAGGAATAAATGTTAATTTAAAAATCAGACTCATCTAATCATAACATATTATAAACATAATTTCTTTTTTTTTAGCATAAAGTAATTTTGAAACAGTGCTAACTAGTAATAACTCAAAACTATGAAAAAAGAAAAACTATCTGAAAAATTTAGAATGATCATAACCACTTTAGGTAAATTTATTTTTTTGTTAATGAGTCTTGTTTTAGCCATGAACCATCTTTTCAGCTGCTCATTTGTAACCTGGATAAAATGATCATTTCATGGGATCTAGTCTAACATGAGTATGAAGCTACATTAAGGTTTTAGATACTTTTCTCCACTTATACTAAAGCTAGAAATTGGAATTATTACCTGATGAACAATTTTGGTGAATGCTTCTTGAAGTTTACCGTGGATTGTGGAGAGTTTCTTTGCATCCCGATTAGCTTCATGAATAGGAATAAGTATTTTATAAACCTCATTAACTGCTTCATACATCCCAGCCTATAAAAAGAAGGTTTGTGAGGTACTGCTCTCTTTCACATCATTGAAGAATAATTACAATTTGTAAATTCACAGTATTTCTATTAATGTAGACCACTGAAGCTTCCAATAAGTCATTTAAAAAAACATCAATTTTTAACTGTAAAGGCTTAATAAAAGAATTTTATTCAAAGGCAATGGACTCACACACGTTCCCCCTCATACACACAATTAAATATAATATACTTATTATACACATGCATATTTATATTACTATATTATTTGAACCTGACATCCTACTCGTGCCTAGATTATAGTGACTAAAATAAAAGTGTGTGTGTGCGCGCACGTGCTTGTGTGTACTTAGCCATATAAATTCTTAAAGAAACTAATTCTAAGCAGAGGAAGAAATATTCAATTATAACCTGTGGCCTTTGCAGAAGCCTAAATCATTTACTTTTCTAAAATAATAAATGGCGGGGCTGGAGAGATGGCCTAGCGGTTAAGAGCACCGACTGCTCTTGCAGAGGATCCGGGTTCGATCCCCAGCACCCACATGGTGGCCGAGAACCGTCTGAAACTCCAATTCCAGGAGAACTCCAGTTCCAGGGGAATCCGACGCCCTCTTCTGACCTCTGGGGCATTGCACGACACGGGTGCACAAACCTCCATGCAGACAATACATTCACACACACATAAATAAATAAATAAATAAATAAATAAATAAATAAATAAATAAAATGAAATTAAAAAAATAAAAAAAAATTTAATGTAAGTAAAATATCCAAGTAATTATTTATAAAATACTTAATTATGCATAAACAGTATACATGGTTACATATGAAAAGAATGAAATTATGTATAAGCAAGAGTTTCTATAAAACAGACCACTAGTCCTTAATCTAAATGTACCACTGTGAACTACTGAAATTACATACATACATAGGTACATAGCTATATTGATTAGATTATTTTATCAATAGCAAAAAAAACCCCCAAACCAAAGGAATACCAAACAAACCTCTTTCTCCTTACTAGTTCAGTCCAAGTTAGGGGAAGAACTGGGGTCGCCAAAGTCCTTAGCAATAACCCATTTTATAAAGGATTGGATATTTTGTGCCAATGGAAAAGGGGGTATAAAGTGATTAAGACTGACTGAGATGTTACGTATGAAATACATGAAAATTCAATTAAAAAATAATTTTAAAAAAAAAGGAGGAAGCAAGCTGAGCATCTTTCTCTGCTTCCTGACTGTGGATGCACTGTGACTAGCCCTTCACATTCCTCCTAACAAAGGCATGCCTTCCTCCATGAGGCGAGACTACCCTTGAACTGTATGTCAGAATAAACCCTGCCTTCCTTAAGTTACTTTTGTCAGCTATTTTGCCATACAACAAAAAATTGACTTTTACAGGAAGCAGAGGAATTTGCCATAGAATGTGGAAAGATAAGTGTAGAAATATGTACGTGGGCAGATATTCCTGGCAGCACTGTGTTCAGTGGGGGCAATGCCAATTGACAAAGGATTTGTTAATTATCAATGATATTGCAGTTTGAAAGAAAGCAGTAGGACTGTATTAATAACCGAATTTATATCCACAACATGGTATTGAAGCAAAAGTTAATATTTACAAAATTAAAATGTTTAGTCTAGTTTCAGGTAGATAAATGGGCTGGAGAAACGCCTCAGTGGTTAAGAGCACTGGCTGCTCTTCAGAAGAGCTGGGTTCATAACACTGATGCACTTACACACATGCAAGCAATATACTCACACACATAAAATAAAAATAAACTATTTTTAAAAATGTGGCATGCATATATACATATTTTGGAGTGATGCAAATTGGAAGGAACAACAAGAAGACTGGGTCAAAAAACTGACTGAAACGGTGAACTTCTGCTCAAAACAGTAAACTTCATCGAAAATTTTAAAAGAGACTGAGGAAAAGATAAAAAACATGTTTGGAAGAATGCATGAGCTCTGGTGGGGGGGGGTTGGGGCAAGGAAGGGGGAGTGGGTCTAGACTTGATTGGAAATTTTGTATGAAATGCAATAAAAATTGGCTTTGAAAAAAATTATAAAAATAAAGGACTGGATATTTTAAGTCTGGAAAAATACTCTTAAAATCTGAGTATATTTAAATATATTGGTTTTAAAGGCCAATAAAGATAAAGATGACAGTAATGCCAACCACACTCATATCTACTTGCAGTGTAATAAACACTCTACATATTGATCCTGCAAGGTACAAATTATTATTAGATATATTTAACATGAAAGAAAAGATATCAACAGATTGAACAATTTGTACCTGAAGTAATACAATTACTAAGTAGCAGAGCTAGGATTGAGCTCTGGTGGTAAGCTTCTTAAACCTGTGTATTTGGCCAATATAGTATAGGATGGGATAAGGCCTAGTGAAGAAATAACTTAATTCCCAATGGGGATGAAGAGCAGCATTGGATACATAAGCTTTGCTCTTACCTCTTCATGAATCTTAGTAGCTCCTAAGTTTGATGCCGGGACACTAAATGCTAAGCAGGCAAATCAAGGAAAGTAGGCAAATCAAGGAAAGTAGGCAACTTTATGATAAGAAAGTATTTGGCTTCCTTTTCCTGTAAACATCCTATCTGGGCTCCACCTGACTGCTTCCATTCTTCACACATAGGTAGAAGGGAATAAAGACTGGTGTTGTATAAAGGTAGTCAGACAAGGGATCCAGGACGGACACCATAAAATTCCCAACAGGTGAGAGCAGATCTCCGAAGTCCACTTCGTAAAGGATCACTACACAAGCAATGGTATGGGTAGCTATAACTTTCTGGTCACCAGTGCATTGCTCAACACACTGGAAAAATGTCTACCATCTACCTGGCAGACAAATTCTATAAAGCTATATTAGCCTATTCGAATAGAACTTAAATTGCCAAGAGAGGTTTTATTTTGTCCTTGTAAAATTTAAAGATTTTAGAACATATTTTATGGTTAAAATTAGTAAAAAAAAAAAAATGGAAAAGAAAAAACAAAACCAAGCACCTCTGTGGACTACAGGCTGGGTCAAGGGGGAAGTGACAGAGTGTTAAGATACAAAGAAGCAATGATGAATCTAAAAAGAATCTGTTTCCAGATGGTTTGACTATCTGGAACAAACAATCTTTAAGGAAAGGCAGGGTCACAAGATGTAGAACATAAACATACATGTCACTGGTAATTCAGAGGACCACTGTGGGAAGAGAATGAACAAGAGTTATCTACCATAGAGAATGAAGCAGCTGCCTGTTCCAGCAGTCCCACCAGGCCTGATTCAGTGAAGTACTTCCCAGAGCAGATACCTTCTTCATCTGGAGACACCACATCATCTGAGACTGCAGATTCTTCTAAAACATTGGATGAAATATTCTGGAGAAAAAATATTGGAAAAGTTTTTGCAATGGAATTAACATCCTAGCATGAAAAATACATTTAAAAAAGCAACTGAAAGCTAAATTTAACTATTAACTTAGCTTAAGAGAAGGAGAAGCCCAGATTTATAGCTTACATGAAGGATATGTTCAGCCATGTGTGAGGCCCTGGATCCAATCATTTGTGTGTACATACATACATGTACATAAAATGTGAAAGATAAATTTCTAAACATATTCTCTATTTGGAGATGACAGTACAGTTGTAAAACTATTGCTAGATAACTTTCCCCCCAACAATGAGTTAAGAAAAAGTCCTTAATTTTTTTCAAGTTGTGGGAAAGGAAACTAAGAAAAATCGTGGACTAACTACTAATATAATATAGACCATCTAAAGGAAACTTTCTAATTCATTTTATCTTCTCAAAATTCACTGTAAAGGAAAGTATAAGATATGATCTTTTGGCTTGCTTAATAGGCACTGAGTTAATGAGTAATTATAGGTATACTAAAGTCCTCTTAGTCAATTACATTGAGATCAGCCATTCCAAAAAAAAGAAATGGCATATAAAGTTCCATGTAATCTCTCTTACATAAATACCCTTAATATAACCTTTGTTTGTTTGTTTCTTCCACCTTTGGTTTCCTTAAAATAGAATATAAGCCGGGCGTGGTGGCGCACGCCTTTAATCCTAGCACTTGGAAGGTAGAGGCAGGTGGATCTTTGTGAGTTCAAGGCCAGCCTGGGCTACAGAGGGAGTTCCAAGACAGCTGGGGCTACAGGGAGACCCTATCTCGAAAAGACCAAAAAAAAAAAAAAAAGTATTCGGCATCACTCATAATTAAGGAAATGCAAATTAAAACCACTTTAAGATGTCATCTCACTCTGATACGACTAGCTAGGATCAAGAAAACAAATGATACCAAGTGCTGGAGAGGTTGTGGGGAAAGGAGAAAACTCATCCACTGCTGGTGGGAATGTAAACTCATACAACCACNAACCAAACAACTGTTCAAAAGAACAAAAGGGCCAAAGGAAGTTCACTTAAAGGTACAATATACCATAAATTTTTCTCTGCAGATTATAACAAGATATTTAAAATAGCATATATTACCTGCAGTAATTTTATACTGTTCAAAACTCAAACCTAAAAATTTACCTTTCAAAAGCTAGGTTTTAAAAATGAAAGCATTTTTTAAGTCAAAGTACAAATTTTAGGGAAAAGACAACCATCACCTGCTCTAATCATGAGTCAATCATGAGTCTAAATTAGATCTCTATAGTGAGCTTTCATGCCACTTAAATACCCAGGGTAAACAGGAATGCACATTGAAATTTTGTTCAGGCACCAATAATACTAATGGATGAAAGTTTCTTGGCAACTACTGGCTCTAGATGTTCCAATTTGATATGTATATTTTGGAACTTAAAGTTCAGGAAGCCAGGACAAAGTTCCTTTCAAAGTACATGTATACTTGACCATAAATTGACATACCTGTTATGATCATGAAACCTAATCAATCTTTTGTAACTTCAATATTTTAGTAGATGACAACGGACTCTTGACTTAACAGGAACAGCCCTATTTTATTTTCAGATTGTGTCAATTCACCTATAAGGCTTGGCCATGGTAAGAAAGAGAATGTCAAGTTGGAAGACAATAAAACACTACTAGTACCGAATACAGATAGTCACTGCTCCACCTCTTTCACAGAGGGTATCAGCAATAGGTAACAGCATGGGTAACACAGAAAAGGGAATGGAAACACAGAGAGAAGAAGGATCAACAGGAGCATTTCAAGAGAGCCAAGCATTGACTTTCAAGACAGTTAATTGTGAACCATCTACTTTACTTTTTAAAAATTTTTTTAATTTTGAATATGAGTGTTTTTGCTTGCAAGTGCCCCATGTTGTGAATGCCCATGCAAGCCAGGAGAGGTCATTGGATCCTGCTCAAACTAGAGTTAAAGGTGGTTTGCTAGCTGGCCATGTGGGTGCTCTTAACCAAGCTGAGCCAAGTCTCTCCAGCCCCCATTTACTTTTTTTTTTTGGTCTTTTTGAGATGGGTCTCCCCTTTTAGTCCCAGCTGGCCTGGAGCTCGCTGTGTAGCCAGGTTTGGCCTTGAACTCACAGAGATCCGCCTTCCCTCAGTCTCCAGAGTGCGGGATTAAAGGCGTGCGCCACCACACCTGGCTCCACTTCACTTTTAAACTAGCTTTAATTTAATTTTATTCTAATTTTGGTAATAATGTGATGACTGCTAGGGAAGGAAATGTACCCAAAACATACTATAATTGAGTTACACTAGATTAGACACTTGTATTATTCATTATTTTGGCTAATTTTACACTAGAAATATATCAATGGTAACTGAGTATGAGTGTGTTGCGAAAAAAAAGAATCAGCTACACGTCATCAAAACTACTAAAAATTTATTAAAGTTTCATATCACTTAACAAAAAAGTTAATTTTTATTTAAAACTTTTTGGTAGTAAAGGAATAAATGTTAATTTAAAAATCAGACTCATCTATATAACATATTATAACATAATTTCTTTTTTTAATTAAAAAAAAAAAAAAAAAAAAAAAAAAAAAAAAAAAAAAAAAACTGAAAAAAAAGAAAAAATTTTTTATATTTTTTAAATTTATTTTTTTGTTAATGGTCTTGTTTTAAGCCATGAACCATCTTTTCAGCTGCTCATTTGTAACCTGGATAAAATGATCCATTTCATGGGATCTAGTCTAACATGAGTATGAAGCTACATTAAGGTTTTAGATACTTTTCTCCACTTATACTAAAGCTAGAAATTGGAATTATTACCTGATGAACAATTTTGGTGAATGCTTCTTGAAGTTTACCGTGGATTGTGGAGAGTTTCTTTGCATCCCGATTAGCTTCATGAATAGGAATAAGTATTTTATAAACCTCATTAACTGCTTCATACATCCCAGCCTATAAAAAGAAGGTTTGTGAGGTACTGCTCTCTTTCACATCATTGAAGAATAATTACAATTTGTAAATTCACAGTATTTCTATTAATGTAGACCACTGAAGCTTCCAATTAAGCTCATTTAAAAAAACATCAATTTTTAACTGTAAAGGCTTAATAAAAGAATTTTATTCAAAGGCAATGGACTCACACACGTTCCCCCTCATACACACAATTAAATATAATATACTTATTATACACATGCATATTTATATTACTATATTATTTGAACTGACATCCTACTCGTGCCTAGATTATAGTGACTAAAATAAAATGTGTGTGTGCGCGCACGTGCTTGTGTGTACTTAGCCATATAAATTCTTAAAGAAACTAATTCTAAGCAGAGGAAGAAATATTCAATTATAACCTGTGGCCTTTGCAGAAGCCTAAATCATTTACTTTTCTAAAATAATAAATGCGGGGCTGGAGAGATGGCCTAGCGGTTAAGAAGCACCGACTGCTCTTGCAGAGGATCCGGGTTCGATCCCCAGCACCCACATGGTGGCCGAGAACCGTTCTGAACTCCAGTTCCAGGAGAACTCCAGTTCCAGGGGAATCTACACCCTCTTCTGACCTCCGCGCATTGCACGTCATGGGTGACAGACTTGCATGCAGACAATACATTCATACACATACGGAAATAAATAAAATAAAAAAAAATAATAAAAAAATAAAATAATAAGTGGCATAGGTAACTGCTTATAGGACATTTAGAGAAAAGTCCTCAATATTTTGATCTTTTCTGGGAGTGGTGGTGCACACATTTAATCCTAGCACTTGGTAGGCAGAGGCAGGTGGATCTCTTGTGAGTTTGTGAGTTCAAGGCCAGCCTGGTCTACAGAGTGAGTTCTAGAACAGCTGGAGCTACAGGGAGACCCATCTCAAAAAAAAAAAAAAAAAAATTGTGAGCCACGATATTTTCTTCCACTAGGATCTAGTTGGCCAGTGATTGGCAAATGGTTACTCTGGTTGTAATCAAAATGAGTATTTGTTCTGCTGTTGCATTCTTAATCTTTAATAATCGACTTGTCGCTGTACTGAGAGAAGAAAGAGATGCTTTCCAAATACCATTGAGTTCTCATTGTTTAAGATCAGTAAATCTATTTCTCCAATGAAATAGAACTGTGATCCTTGTATTTTCTAGTCTGTTCCTAGGAGTATCTTTAAATAGTAATGTACCTATAATAGTGAAATATATTTAGTGTAGGGCTGGAGAGATGGCCTAGCGGTTAAGAGCGCAGACCGCTCTTACAGAGAACCGGGTTCGATCCCCAGCACCCACATGGTGGCCGAGACCGTCTGAAACTCCAATTCCAGGAGAACTCCAGTTTCCAGGGGAATCCGACGCCCTCTTCTGACCTCTGGGGCATTGCACGACACGGGTTGCACAAACCTCCATGCAGACATACATTCACACACACATAAATAAATAAATAAAAATAAATAAATAAATAAATAAAAAATGAAATAAAAAAATAAAAAAAATTTAATGTAAGTAAAATATCCAAGTAATTATTTATAAAATACTTAATTATGCATAAACAGTATACATGGTTACATATGAAAAGAATGAAATTATGTATAAGCAAGAGTTTCTATAAAACAGACCACTAGTCCTTAATCTAAATGTACCACTGTGAACTACTGAAATTACATACATACATAGGTACATAGCTATATTGATTAGATTATTTTATCAATAGCAAAAACCCCCAAACCAAAGGAATACCAAACAAACCTCTTTCTCCTTACTAGTTCAGTCCAAGTTAGGGGAAGAACTGGGGTCGCCAAAGTCCTTAGCAATAACCCATTTTATAAAGGATTGGATATTTTGTGCCAATGAAAAAGGGGTATAAAGTGATTAAGACTGACTGAGATGTTAACGTATGAATACAATGAAAATTCAAATTAAAAAATAATTTAAAAAAAAGGAGGAAGCAAGCTGAGCATCTTTCTCTGCTTCCTGACTGGGATGCAGTGTGAAAATAGCCCTTCACATTCCTCCTAACAAAGGCATGCCTTCCTCCATGAGGCGAGACTACCCTTGAACTGTATGTCAGAATAAACCCTGCCTTCCTTAAGTTACTTTGTTCAGACTATTTTCCACAACAAAAAAAATTGACTTTTACAGGAAGCAGAGGAATTTGCCATAGAATGTGGAAAGATAAGTGTAGAAATATGTACGTGGGCAGATATTCCTGGCAGCACTGTGTTCAGTGGGGGCAATGCCAATTGACAAAGGATTTGTTAATTATCAATGATATTGCAAGTTTGAAAGAAAGCAGTAGGACTGTATTAATAACCGAATTTATATCCACAACATGGTATTGAAGCAAAAGTTAATATTTACAAAATTAAAATGTTTAGTCTAGTTTCAGGTAGATAAATGGGCTGGAGAAACGCCTCAGTGGTTAAGAGCACTGGCTGCTCTTCAGGAAGAGCTGGGTTCATAACACTGATGCACTTACACACATGCAAGCAATATACTCACACACATAAAATAAAAATAAACTATTTTTAAAAATGTGGCATGCATATAAATAATTTGAAGTGATGCAAATTGGAAGGAACAACAAGAAGACTGGGTCAAAAAACTGAAACGTAAACTTCTAAACTCTCTTAAAAAAAAAAATTTAAAAGAGACTGAGGAAAAGAATAAAAAAAACATGTTTGGAAGAATGCATAGAGCTCTGGTGGGGGGGGTTGGGGCAAGGAAGGGGGAGTGGGTCTAGACTTGATTGGAAATTTTGTATGAAATGCCAATAAAAAATTGGCTTTGAAAAAAATTATAAAAATAAAGGACTGGAATTTTTAAGTCTGGAAAAATACTCTTAAAATCTGAGTATATTTAAATATATTGGTTTTAAAGGCCAATAAAGATAAAGATGACAGTAATGCCAACCACACTCATATCTACTTGCAGTGTAATAAACACTCTACATATTGATCCTGCAAGGTACAAATTATTATTTGATATATTTAACATGAAAGAAAAGATATCAACAGATTGAACAATTTGTACCTGAAGTAATACAATTACTAAGTAGCAGAGCTAGGATTGAGCTCTGGTGGTAAGCTTCTTAAACCTGTGTATTTGGCCAATATAGTATAGGATGGGATAAGGCCTAGTGAAGAAATAACTTAATTCCCAATGGGGATGAAGAGCAGCATTGGATACATAAGCTTTGCTCTTACCTCTTCATGAATCTTAGTAGCTCCTAAGTTTGATGCCGGGACACTAAATGCTAAGCAGGCAAATCAAGGAAAGTAGGCAAATCAAGGAAAGTAGGCAACTTTATGATAAGAAAGTATTTGGCTTCCTTTTCCTGTAAACATCCTATCTGGGCTCCACCTGACTGCTTCCATTCTTCACACATAGGTAGAAGGGAATAAAGACTGGTGTTGTATAAAGGTAGTCAGACAAGGGATCCAGGACGGACACCATAAAATTCCCAACAGGTGAGAGCAGATCTCCGAAGTCCACTTCGTAAAGGATCACTACACAAGCAATGGTATGGGTAGCTATAACTTTCTGGTCACCAGTGCATTGCTCAACACACTGGAAAAATGTCTACCATCTACCTGGCAGACAAATTCTATAAAGCTATATTAGCCTATTCGAATAGAACTTAAATTGCCAAGAGAGGTTTTATTTTGTCCTTGTAAAATTTAAAGATTTTAGAATATTTTATGGTTAAAATTAGTAAAAAAAAAAAAAATGGAAAAGAAAAAAAACAAAACCAAGCACCTCTGTGGACTACAGGCTGGGTCAAGGGGGAAGTGACAGAGTGTTAAGATACAAAGAAGCAATGATGAATCTAAAAAGAATCTGTTTCCAGATGGTTTGACTATCTGGAACAAACAATCTTTAAGGAAAGGCAGGGTCACAAGATGTAGAACATAAACATACATGTCACTGGTAATTCAGAGGACCACTGTGGGAAGAGAATGAACAAGAGTTATCTACCATAGAGAATGAAGCAGCTGCCTGTTCCAGCAGTCCCACCAGGCCTGATTCAGTGAAGTACTTCCCAGAGCAGATACCTTCTTCATCTGGAGACACCACATCATCTGAGACTGCAGATTCTTCTAAAACATTGGATGAAATATTCTGGAGAAAAAATATTGGAAAAGTTTTTGCAATGGAATTAACATCCTAGCATGAAAAATACATTTAAAAAAGCAACTGAAAGCTAAATTTAACTATTAACTTAGCTTAAGAGAAGGAGAAGCCCAGATTTATAGCTTACATGAAGGATATGTTCAGCCATGTGTGAGGCCCTGGATCCAATCATTTGTGTGTACATTCATACATGTACATAAAATGTGAAAGATAAATTTCTAAACATATTCTCTATTTGGAGATGACAGTACAGTTGTAAAACTATTGCTAGATAACTTTCCCCCCAACAATGAGTTAAGAAAAAGTCCTTAATTTTTTTCAAGTTGGTGGAAAGGAAACTAAGAAAAATCGTGGACTAACTACTAATATAATATAGACCATCTAAAGGAAACTTTCTAATTCATTTTATCTTCTCAAAATTCACTGTAAAGGAAAGTATAAGATATGATCTTTTGGCTTGCTTAATAGGCACTGAGTTAATGAGTAATTATAGGTATACTAAAGTCCTCTTAGTCAATTACATTGAGATCAGCCATTCCAAAAAAAAAGAAATGGCATATAAAGTTCCATGTAATCTCTCTTACATAAATACCCTAATATAACCTTTGTTTGTTGTTTCTTCCACCTTTGGTTTCCTTAAAATAGAATATAAGCCGGGCGTGGTGGCGCACGCCTTTAAATCCTAGCACTTGGAAGGTAGAGGCAGGGGATCTTTGTGAGTTCAAGGCCAGCCTGGGCTACAGAGGGAGTTCCAGCAAGCTGGGCTACAGGGAGACCCTATCTCGAAAAGACCACAAAAAAAAAAAAAAAAAAAAAAAATAGAATATATAAACTGAAGTCAGAAGATTATCAAGTTATAAATGACAATTTCCTCTCTATCTTTTATATTTACCTGGTCCAAAATTAAGTCGATAGCAATTTTTTTTTTTTTGAGCTCTGTCTTCCTCCTTGCTTTTTTTTTTTTTTTTTTGGGGGGGGGGGAGACAGGGTCTCCTTATGTAGACCAGGCTGGCCTTGAACTGACAGATCTGCCTGCCTCTGCCTCTGTCTCCCAAGTGCTGGGATTAAAGCTGGCCACCACACCTGGCTGCCTTTACTGTTTTATTCAACTTAGCTTTCAGAGAATAATAATTTTCTACTTATATTCTGGTATTATCAGAAGATATAGTATTTAATTAAGTTTTGTAATATCCAAAATCTGCCATCACAGCTTTTGAAGAAAAGTATAAAATTCAACTAGCAAGTCAGAGGTTAGTATCCCTATTATGTAGCTGCACACTACCATCTGTGAGCCATGATATTAACATGTTATATAGGGAATGAAGAATGTTGACTTTATCTAGTGTGTTAAGTAAAAGCCACTTAGGATTTTTGGCTAAACTCTTTCCTAAACATGTGGATTATAATTTTTCTATGGGCAGTGTGCACGATGAATAGCTGGATGGGATAATATATGTTAACTGGCTCCACTATAGTACCCATTTTACTGTACACGCATCTTCTATTTTATATATCACAAGTATACATTATTTTAAAATATTTATTAGTTAAAAATAATGGAAGAATTTTGCCTCAATTCTCAGTATTTTCCATGCCATATATTTTCAAAAGTCTAAATAAAAGGGAAAGACAAAGAAGAAATATACACAACCAATATAATTCAGAGAGAGAATTAAGTACTCTTTAACTGAGAATATAGCTCAGTGATAAAGTGCTTGTCTACCAAGCAGAAGTAATAATTTCAATTCCCAATTTTTTTTTAAAAGTAGTTTAATAGGCCGGGCGTGGTGGCGCACGGCTTTAATCCTAGCACTTGGGAGTCAGAGGCAGGCGGATCTTTGTGAGTTCAAGGCCAGCCTGGTCTACAGAGCGAGTTCCAGGAAAGCTGGGGTTACAGGGAGACCCTGTCTCAAAAAAAAAAAAAAAAGACAAAAAAAAAAAGTAGTTTAATAGGACTGTAAACATAGTAGAGAACTTTCCTGGATGTGAGAGGGTCTGATTTAACCCCAACAGAACAATGCAACAACCAAATGACAAGACAATGTAATATTCATTTACCTTGCAAAGCACTGCCTAACTCTTTATGCCTTCTTCACAAACTGAAAGATTCTAAGTAACAAAATTAAAACCAAAACAGAACATACCCAGATTTCATGTGCATATAGTAGATTCCTACCTGAAATGTAACACATCCAACAGGAAGATACTTCCGGTCCTCTAGCATGCTCAGATACTCAGCAACAAGTGCTGCTGAGTGGACTAGGCACTGAGCAGCTTCAGCATGATTGCTTCGTTCAGAGTGTTTGCCGGCCATGTTCTGCAACCAAGTCAATCGCAGGTCTGGAGAGGTCTGGTAGCCCTTGGCAATTCTAATCAGAACAGAAATGCTCCTCAGTTACCACATGCTTCCCAAGCTGGTGGGAGTTCAGAAAGCTGTTGAGTTTACCTAGAAAAGTTCTTATTATTGCACTCAACCTGTACAATAGGACAAGCTTGTAAGTGGCAGAAAAATGTCATCATGTTATATTATAGACAATAATTGTGGTACCTGAAATGGTTATTACCAGTTTGGGTGGAAGACAACAAAAAAAGACATGCCACATTAAAATCCAAATGAAGAAAAGCACTGGTTAGAAGGAAGGTTTGAGATTTTATTTTATTTATGATTTTTAATTTCTGTGTATGTGTGTATTATATGCCTATATGTAAGTGCACCTGTGTCTTGCAATACTCAGAGGTCAGAAAAAGGAGTCATATCTCCTGGAACTGGAGGTACTGATGGTTGTTAGCCAACGTGGGGGTGTTGGGAACCGAACCTTAGTCCTCTGTAAGAGCAGCCAATGCTCTTAACCACCAAGACATCTCTCCAGCCTCCCAAGTTCGAGATTTTATGTGCTCTTTATGGGAACACTGAGAAGCCATATTTAAGGCAAAATAGAAAATATACTGGGGGGCTTGAGAGATAGCCTAGCGGTTAAGAGCACCGACGCTCTTGCAGAGGACCCGGGTTCGGTCCCCAGCACCCACATGGTGGCTAAGAACCGTCTGTAACTCCAATTCCAGGAGAACTCCAGTTCCAGGGGAATCCGAGACCCTCTTCTGACCTCCGCGGCATTGCACGACACGGGTGCACAGACCTGCATGCAGACAGTACATTCATACACATACAAAAATAAATAAATNCATTATTTGGGAGTGATGCAAATTTGACGGAACAACAAGAAGACGGGGTCTAAAAAAACGACTGATTGAAAGGTGAACTTCTGCTCAAAACGAGTACAACTTCATCGACAAATTTTAAAAGAGATGAGGAAAAGTAAAAAACTGTTTGGAAAAGAGCATAAGTACTCTGGTGGGGGGGGTTGGGGCAAGGAAGGGGGAGTGGGTCTAGACTTGATGGAAATTTGTATGAAATGCCAATAAAAAATTGGCTTTGAAAAAAATTATCAAAAATAAAGGACTGGATATTTTAAGTCTGGAAAAATACTCTTAAAATCTGAGTATATTTAAATATATTGGTTTTAAAGGCCAATAAAGATAAAGATGACAGTAATGCCAACCACACTCATATCTACTTGCAGTGTAATAAACACTCTACATATTGATCCTGCAAGGTACAAATTATTATTAGATAATTTAACATGAAAAAAAAAGATATCAACAGATTGAACAATTTGTACCTGAAGTAATACAATTACTAAGTAGCAGAGCTAGGATTGAGCTCTGGTGGTAAGCTTCTTAAACCTGTGTATTTGGCCAATATAGTATAGGATGGGATAAGGCCTAGTGAAGAAATAACTTAATTCCCAATGGGGATGAAGAGCAGCATTGGATACATAAGCTTTGCTCTTACCTCTTCATGAATCTTAGTAGCTCCTAAGTTTGATGCCGGGACACTAAATGCTAAGCAGGCAAATCAAGGAAAGTAGGCAAATCAAGGAAAGTAGGCAACTTTATGATAAGAAAGTATTTGGCTTCCTTTTCCTGTAAACATCCTATCTGGGCTCCACCTGACTGCTTCCATTCTTCACACATAGGTAGAAGGGAATAAAGACTGGTGTTGTATAAAGGTAGTCAGACAAGGGATCCAGGACGGACACCATAAAATTCCCAACAGGTGAGAGCAGATCTCCGAAGTCCACTTCGTAAAGGATCACTACACAAGCAATGGTATGGGTAGCTATAACTTTCTGGTCACCAGTGCATTGCTCAACACACTGGAAAAATGTCTACCATCTACCTGGCAGACAAATTCTATAAAGCTATATTAGCCTATTCGAATAGAACTTAAATTGCCAAGAGAGGTTTTATTTTGTCCTTGTAAAATTTAAAGATTTTAGAACATATTTTATGGTTAAAATTAGTAAAAAAAAAAAAAAGGAAAAGAACAAAAAACAAAAACAAGCACCTCTGTGGACTACAGGCTGGGTCAAGGGGGAAGTGACAGAGTGTTAAGATACAAAGAAGCAATGATGAATCTAAAAAGAATCTGTTTCCAGATGGTTTGACTATCTGGAACAAACAATCTTTAAGGAAAGGCAGGGTCACAAGATGTAGAACATAAACATACATGTCACTGGTAATTCAGAGGACCACTGTGGGAAGAGAATGAACAAGAGTTATCTACCATAGAGAATGAAGCAGCTGCCTGTTCCAGCAGTCCCACCAGGCCTGATTCAGTGAAGTACTTCCCAGAGCAGATACCTTCTTCATCTGGAGACACCACATCATCTGAGACTGCAGATTCTTCTAAAACATTGGATGAAATATTCTGGAGAAAAAATATTGGAAAAGTTTTTGCAATGGAATTAACATCCTAGCATGAAAAATACATTTAAAAAAAGCAACTGAAAGCTAAATTTAACTATTAACTTAGCTTAAGAGAAGGAGAAGCCCAGATTTATAGCTTACATGAAGGATATGTTCAGCCATGTGTGAGGCCCTGGATCCAATCATTTGTGTGTACATACACATGTACATAAAATGTGAAAGATAAATTTCTAAACATATTCTCTATTTGGAGATGACAGTACAGTTGTAAAACTATTGCTAGATAACTTTCCCCCCAACAATGAGTTAAGAAAAAGTCCTTAATTTTTTTCAAGTTGTGGGAAAGGAAACTAAGAAAAATCGTGGACTAACTACTAATATAATATAGACCATCTAAAGGAAACTTTCTAATTCATTTTATCTTCTCAAAATTCACTGTAAAGGAAAGTATAAGATATGATCTTTTGGCTTGCTTAATAGGCACTGAGTTAATGAGTAATTATAGGTATACTAAAGTCCTCTTAGTCAATTACATTGAGATCAGCCATTCCAAAAAAAAAGAAATGGCTATAAAGTTCCATGTAATCTCTCTTACATAAATACCCTTAATATAACCTTTGTTTGTTTGTTTCTTCCACCCTTTGGTTTCCTTAAAAATAGAATAAAGCCGGGCGTGGTGGCGCACGCCTTTAATCCTAGCACTTGGAGGTAGAGGCAGGTGATCTTTGTGAGTTCAAGGCCAGCCTGGGGCTACAGAGGGAGTTCCAAACAGCTGGGCGTACAGGGAGACCCTATCTCGAAAAGACCCAAAAAAAAAAAAAAAAAAAAAAAATAGAATATAAACTTGAAGTCAGAAGATTATCAAGTTATAAATGACAATTTCCTCTCTATCTTTTATATTTACCTGGTCCAAAATTAAGTCGAATAGCAATTTTTTTTTTTTTTGAGCTCTGTCTTCCTCCTTGCTTTTTTTTTTTTTTTTGGGGGGGGGGAGACAGGGTCTCCTTATGTAGACCAGGCTGGCCTTGAACTGGACAGATCTGCCTGCCTCTGCCTCTGTTCTCCAAGTGCTGGGATTAAAGCTGGCCCCCACACCTGGCTGCCTTTACTGTTTTATTCAACTTAGCTTTCAGAGAATAATAATTTTCTACTTATATTCTGGTATTATCAGAAGATATAGTATTTAATTAAGTTTTGTAATATCCAAAATCTGCCATCACAGCTTTTGAAGAAAAGTATAAAATTCAACTAGCAAGTCAGAGGTTAGTATCCCTATTATGTAGCTGCACATACCATCTGTGAGCCATGATATTAACATGTTATATAGGGAATGAAGAATGTTGACTTTATCTAGTGTGTTAAGTAAAAGCCACTTAGGATTTTTGGCTAAACTCTTTCCTAAACATGTGGATTATAATTTTTCTATGGGCAGTGTGCACGATGAATAGCTGGATGGGATAATATATGTTAACTGGCTCCACTATAGTACCCATTTTACTGTACACGCATCTTCTATTTTATATATCACAAGTATACATTATTTTAAATATTTATTAGTTAAAAATAATGGAAGAATTTTGCCTCAATTCTCAGTATTTTCCATGCCATATATTTTCAAAAGTCTAAATAAAAGGGAAAGACAAAGAAGAAATATCACAACCAATATAATTCAGAGAGAGAATTAAGTACTCTTTAACTGAGAATATAGCTCATGTGATAAAGTGCTTGTCACCAAGCAGAGTAATAATTTAACCCCAATTTTTTTTTTAAAAGTAGTTTAATAGGCCGGCGTGGTGGCGCACGGCTTTAATCCTAGCACTTGGGATCAGGGCAGGCGGATCTTTGTGAGTTCAAGGCCAGCTGGTCTCAAGAGCGAGTTCCAGGAAAGCTGGGGTTACAGGTGAGACCCTGTCTCAAAAAAAAAAAAAAAAAGACAAAAAAAAAAAAGTAGTTTTAATAGGGACTGTAAACATAGTAGAGAACTTTCCTGGATGTGAGAGGGTCTGATTTAACCCCAACAGAACAATGCAACAACCAAATGACAAGACAATGTAATATTCATTTACCTTGCAAAGCACTGCCTAACTCTTTATGCCTTCTTCACAAAAACTGAAAGATTCTAAGTAACAAAATTAAAACCAAAACAGAACATACCCAGATTTCATGTGCATATAGTAGATTCCTACCTGAAATGTAACACATCCAACAGGAAGATACTTCCGGTCCTCTAGCATGCTCAGATACTCAGCAACAAGTGCTGCTGAGTGGACTAGGCACTGAGCAGCTTCAGCATGATTGCTTCGTTCAGAGTGTTTGCCGGCCATGTTCTGCAACCAAGTCAATCGCAGGTCTGGAGAGGTCTGGTAGCCCTTGGCAATTCTAATCAGAACAGAAATGCTCCTCAGTTACCACATGCTTCCCAAGCTGGTGGGAGTTCAGAAAGCTGTTGAGTTTACCTAGAAAAGTTCTTATTATTGCACTCAACCTGTACAATAGGACAAGCTTGTAAGTGGCAGAAAAATGTCATCATGTTATATTATAGACAATAATTGTGGTACCTGAAATGGTTATTACCAGTTTGGGTGGAAGACAACAAAAAAAGACATGCCACATTAAAAGATCAAATGAAGAAAAGCACTGGTTAGAAGGAAGAGTTTAGATTTTATTTTATTTATGATTTTTAATTTTGTGTTGTGTGTATTATATGCCTATATGTAAGTGCACCTGTGTCTTGAATACTCAGAGGTCAGAAAGGGAGTCATATCTCCTGGAACTGGAGGTACTGATGGTTGTAGCCAACGTGGGGGTGTTGGGAACCGAACCTTAGTCCTCTGTAAGACGCAGCCATGCTCTTAACCACCAAGACATCTCTCCAGCTCCCAAGTTCGAGATTTTATGTGCTCTTTATGGGAACACGAGAAGCCATATTTAAGGCAAAATAGAAAATATACTGGGGGGCTTGAGAGATAGCCTAGCGGTTGTTAAGAGCACCGACGCTCTTGAGAGGACCCGGTTCGCGTCCCCCAGCACCCACATGGTGGCTAAGAACCGTCTGTAACTCCCCAGGAGAACTCCAGTTCCAGGGGATCCGAGACCCTCTTCTGACCCCGCGGCATTGCACGACACGGGTGCACAGACCTGCATGGCAGACAGTACATCAACACAACAAAAATAAATAAATTAAAAAAAAAAAAGAAAATATACTGGGTAGTTTCATCACACAATCTTCATTTTAAGAGAATAAAGTGATTTATTTGTGAATCTTATGATAGGCAAGAATGAAAAGAGAGGGGGTAATATGATAAAGAAAAATTCCAAAGTTTTGCTACTCTATCAGGATACAACTCGAGGGACTGGAGAAATGGATGAGTAGGTAAAAGCAGTGGCTGCTCTTGCAGAGGATCTGGGTTTGGTTCCCAGCACCCACAGGATGGGTAATAAGCATGGGGGAATCTGATGCCCTTTTCTGGCCTCTTTGGCATTGCATGCATATGGTGCACTTAAATACATGTAGGCAAGACACTAATACACAAAATAAAGAAGATATAATAGGAATTACAAATGTTTCAACATTTGTATCAAAAAAATATCATTTTGTATTAGATAACTGATGGATTATTGAATAGGAAATTCTTGTATTCCTTATAATGTTATGCATGACTGTAAGTTAGAGAATTAATTTGAAATTGAGTTAGATCTACATGTGGGTCGATAACGCTAGACGTGCTTAAGCACATCTCACATATTATATTTTCTTAAGATTTAAAAAAAATTTTAAAGGCTTGTTTATTTATTATTTATTTATTTATTTATTATTTGAGACAGGGTCTCCCTTTAGTCCCAGCTGGCCTGGAGCTCACTATGTAGACCAGACTGGCCTTGAATTCAGAGAGATCTGCCTGCCTCTGCCTCCCGAGTGCTGGGATTAAAGGCATGAGCCACCATGCCCAGCCTAAGTCGGTTCTTAGCCGCCATGTGGGTGCTGGGAATTGAACCTGAGTCCTCTGTACGAGCAGTCGGTGCTCTTAACTGCTGAGCCACCTCTCCAGCCCCTAAAGTTTTATTTTTTAAACTTTTGAAATTTTATTTGTTATTTCTATTTTATGTGTATGTATGTATTCCCTGCATGTAAATGTACTCCTGTTGTGTAATGCCCTCAGAGGGCAGAAGAGGATGCTGGATTCCCTGAAACTGGAGTTACAAACAGTTGCTAGCTACCATATGTGTGGCATGAACTGGTCCCAGAGACTCCTCTGCAAAAACACCAGTGTTCTTAACCACTGAGCCATCTCCCCAGCTCCAAAATTTTACTTTTTTTTTTTTAAACTTTTATATGTTTTATCTTTTTTTTTTTTTTTTTTTTTTTTTTTTTTTTTTAGTAAGTTCAAGATCTAGGACACCAAATGTTTATGAATATTCTTTAAAGTCTTTTTTTTTTTTTTTGGTCTTTTTGAGACCAGGGTCTCCCTGTGCTCTTTCTGGAACTCACCCACTACCAGGCCGGCCTTGAACTCACAAAGATCCGTCTGCCTCTGCCTCCCAAGTGCTAGGATAAGTCTTTTCTTTTATTGGACAAAAATATATACCATGAGCTTGAGGTTCTAGGTTTGATCCCTAAACACTACAAAATATAAACAGACTGAATAATTATATTTACTTCATGAAAGCAGTGATACAAAACTTGAAAAAGCAGTGAAAAGACTTGAAAAACTTGAAAACTCAAAAGTTCATTTTGGGGCTTAGCAAGCACTGACTGCTCTTGCAGAGGACCCAGATTCAATTTCTCAGCACCCACATGGCGGCTAACAACACCAACTCAGTTCAGGGGATCTGAAACCCTCTTCTGACCTCTGTGAGCATTGCACAACATGTGTGTTTACCTACATAAATGCACATAAATAAAAAAATATTTTTTAAAAGCCCATTTTGATTTTTTTTTAAATCCACATTAGAAAATTATAGAACTGGGGAGACAGCTGAGCTTTTAAGAGCACTGGCTGCTCTTAGAAGGATCCAGATTTGAGCCGTGGTGGGTGCACGCCTTTAATCCCAGTACAAGGGAGGCAGAGGCAGGCAGATCTCGTGGAGTTCAAGGCCAGCCTGGTCTACGAGCAAGCTCCAGGACCAGCATGGGACAAAAAAACTGTAAAAACCAAAAAAAAAAAAGAAAAAAGAAAAGAAAAATCAGATTTGGGGTGGAGAGATGGCTCAGCAGTTAAGAGCACAGAATGTCTTGCAGAGGACCGGTTGATTCCCAGACCCCATGGTGGCTTAAAAACTGTATTTACATCTGGTTCCAGGGGAATCTGATGCCTCCTTCTGACTCTGTGGGCATTTCACAACACGGGTGCACCAACCTACATCAGACAGACATCTACACTAATAACTCTAACATAAAAACTAATAAATAAGGGCTGGAGGAGATAGCCTAGCGTTAAGAGCACTGACTGCTCTTGCAGAGGACCCAGGTTCGATCCCCAGCACCCACATGGCGGTCTAAGAACTGTCTGTAACTCCAATTCCAGGAGAACTCCAGTTCAGGGGAATCTGGGACCCTTTCTGACCTCCGCGGCATTGCACAACACGGGGTCACAATCCAACATACAGACAGTCCATCATACACATACAAACAATAAAATAAATAAAAAAAACAAAAAAAAAAAAAAAAAAAAAAGGATCCAGATTTGGTTCCCAGCATCCACATGGCAACTAACAACTGTTAACTGTTTCTCTAGTTCTGGGGGATCTAATGCCCTCTTCTGACCTCTATGGAGATTGCATGACATGGGTACACTTACATTCAAGCAGCAAAATGCTCATATACATAAAAAATTAAAATAAATGCTAAATATTGAAAAAATTTTTAAAAAGGAAAATCACTTAATTTTTTGTATATTTCTTCTCATATAATGTTACTCCAATACCTTATGAAGCCCATTATGCAAAGAACGCATAAATCGCACACATACTACCTGTACATGAGATCAATCAACATTTCAGGATCCTCCTGGTGTTCCTTCATTTTAACAGTATCAGAAAGGATCATATGGAGATTGAAAACCAGATCTTGGACCTGCAAGAGAATTAAACGAAAATCTATCATTCATTCTCACAAACTAAACAAGTTTGGGAAATATTTCAGATAAGCTTCTAAAGACTTGAAAACAAATAATATTGATATTATTCTAAAGAGGCCGAGTATGTGGGTGTGGCGAAGGAAGAGGATCAATTCTTCAGCAGACTATCATTTTTTTTTCATTGCTTTCCAATGGAAACAAAGTGCTGTAAGTAAACTATATCAACTACAGAGAGATGAGGAGTGTAAGCGTATAAATGGAAAATTCTCTCCTATCTTTTTAATTTTATAAGTAGGGTTGATGAGGGCTAGAGAGCTGGCTCAGTGGTTAAGAGCACTGGTTGTTCTTGGAAAGGACCTGGGTTTGGTTCCTAGCATCCACATGGTGACAACTGTCACTCCAGTTCCAGGGAATCTGATACCCTCTTCTAGACTCGTTGGGGACTGTGTGCATGTAGTATATTTATAGACATGGAGGCAAAAACAGTCATACATATAAAATAAGTAAAATCTAAAAAGTTAGCCCAATGAAATTTTATGTTTAAGGCCAATTAATGTTTGACTAATAAGTGAGAATGTTTTATCACAAAGCACTGTTTATACTGCCTAAGTCTATTTTTTAACAAATGTACAGAATTAAGCAACAAAGATATTAACTATTTTAAAAATGAGGGAGTGAGAAGATGGTTCAGTTTGTAAGCATGAAGACCTGAGTTTGTCAACACCCATGTAAAAGCCAAGTGTGGTGGCTGGACTACATCTGTAATCTCAGGACCTGGGGAGACAGAGACAGAAGATCCCTAGGTCTTACTGGCCAGCCAGCAGAGCCAAACTGATAATCTCCAGGTTCAATGAGTGATCCTGCCTCAAACATAGGATGGAAAAGTGATCAAGGAAGGTACCTAACATTGACCTCAGGCATTTACATAGATGTAAACATATGTACCTTCACACACACAAACACGCATGGAAGATAGCCTAAGAAAA
The DNA here is from genome assembly GCA_009823505.1 of Rhizomys pruinosus. Lineage (NCBI taxonomy): Eukaryota > Metazoa > Chordata > Mammalia > Rodentia > Spalacidae > Rhizomys > Rhizomys pruinosus. Next base: position 317,575 of record VZQC01013986.1, on the reverse strand, counting down.
CAGTCTTCCCTGAGGTACATGACATTTGGAAAGAAATATGTAAAATCCTCCAGCAAAAACCACTATTTAATAATCTTTAAATTTTGTATTAATAATCTTATTGTAATTAATAATTTAGACAGTAGCATTTTTAACCTGATCAGGAAATGTTGTTTCCCTCAATTCCAGATCTTCTTCAGCATACGTCAGTATAGTCTTTAGAGAACGTCTTAAGAATTCTTCATTAAAATTCTGAGATGTTCCCACCAAGGAGGATAGTGACATTGTTACTTGCATTTTAACTCTGGCAAAGTTCTGTGAAATGGAAATTGTCAGGTCAATCTTTAACACAAGTAAAACACACTTTGTTTCCTGGCTAAAGGAATAAGATACGGCTGATACTGTGACTCAGTAATAGTAGTAGTAGTAGTAGTAGTAGTAGGAGTAGGAGTAGGAGTAGGAGTAGGAGTAGTAGTAGGTGCTTGCCTAGCTCATATGAGGGCCTGGGTTTGATCCCAGGTACAAAAGAAACAAAAATGTATTCGGTGAAACACAATTCTGAGTAAAAGACTTTTAAAGTAATGAAATATGATTTTAAAATCTGATCTTAAAAAGGACATAATATGGGGCTGGAGAGATGGCCTAGCGGTTAAGAGCGCCGACCGCTCTTACAGAGGACCCGGGTTCGATCCCCGGCACCCACATGGCGGCCGAGAACCGTCTAAAACTCCAATTCCAGGAGAACTCCAGTTCCAGGGGAATCCGAGACCCTCTTCTGACCTCCGCGGCGTTGCACGACACGGGTGCACAGACTTGCATGCAGACAGTACATTCATACACATACAATAAATAAATAAAATTAATAAAAAAAAAAAAGGACATAATACTTCTTAGACTTTTGTTCTAAGTAATATGTTACAAAATGAGGTTGACAGAAGCTCTCTGGCTCAGAAATTGAGCCTGTCTTTACATTGGTTTATGTGAGGTACATATCATGAATAATAAACATTTCACAGCTGAAATTGAAGAATTTGACTGACATTACAGATTCTTCAACCTAGGTCATCAAGTATACTAAGACTGTACCACGAAGCTACTTTCCAGCTACTAAGCCCTAAATTCTAAGTGGAAAATGTAGTATTTAAACTCTGGTTTATTTCATTAGTTCCACATTCTAATGCAAGTTCTTTAATACATATCACATAGAATCTTTTATAGTGATGTCTTTTTTCTTTTTGGTCTTTTCGAGACAGGATCTCCCTGTAGACCAGCTGCCTCCCAAGTGCTAGGATTAAAGGCGTGTGCCACCACACCCGGCTTATAGTGATGTCTTTAAGAGTTTAGAGCTTATAATATTATTTATTATTTTTAGTATAAATTAATTTCTCTTCTACCATTCTTGATAATGAAACAACTCTTCTTTTTAACTTAAAAAAATTATGTGTATGAGTATTTTTGCCTGTAAGTATGTAAATATACACATGTCATGCTATGCCTGAGGACAAGAAGAGGACATCAGATCCCTTGGAACTGGAGTTACGAATAGTTATTGGCTACCATGTGGGTGTTGAGAACCCGAACATAGGTCCTCTGTAAGAGCAGCCAGTTCTCTTAACTGCTGAGCAATTTCTCCAGCCCTTATGAAACCACTCTTAATACTTGTGAAATCTAAGACTTAAAAAGTCAGTATGCTAGTTCACATTTCTGTACATTTAAATGTACCGATTACTTCTCCTTGAAACCTTGGCTTTACCTTCAGTGGTGTGCCTTATACTGGTTTTCCTGCCTTTGTTTTGTAGTGCAGGGTATTAAACTCAGGGCCTCAGCACATAAAAGTGTTTCTACCACTGAGCTACATTCCAAGCTCATTTTATTCTTTATCTATTCCTTTTCTATCTTCTTTATTCCTTGTTTGTCTTTCCTAAAAACAAAGTGTGATGGTTATTGTTAATTTACAACTTGATAGAATCTAGAATCACTCAGAGAGCTGAACCTCCAGGCACATCTGTGAAGGACTATCTTGATTTATGTTAACTGCTGTGGGAAGACTTAGCTGTGGGTGGCATATTTTCTGGGAAGGGGAATCCTGGACTGTATAATGGAGAAAGGGAACTGAGCAGCAGCATGCACTCATCTCTTGCTCTTTCCTGACTGTGATGTGACCTGCTACTTCAAGCTCCTGCCACCCTGACTCCAAACTGCACTGCTAGAGCAACAGGAAAAGGAGCTGAGGCAGCAATGTTTCCTCTTTTTTGCCCAAATCTTTTCACTCTTCCACAAGTTATAAAGAGCCTCACTGATGCCTTTCCCTTGAGCAGTTCATATTTTTATAGAGCTCAAGACCATTCTACTTTACTAAACAGCTCCACCTGGATGTTTCAGAGATAGCCCACAATCAATATATCTAACACACCTACTTTCTCACTGATTTACTTGGACCAAAAATATAGGGATCACATATTCACTCTTCTCATTATTCATACCATAAACTTAATCCACATTCCCTGACCTATTCTAAACTCTCTTATGTAACTACCAGAGATATTATATGAATATCATTCATCTCTTCAAAATACTCTAGTGTTCCATAGTGTGAGGGATAAAATTAAAGTATTCAATGAAGTCAATATGTACAACTATGTAGTGGGAACCTAGAATTCAGTGATAAACATAAGCATCACTCATCACTGCCAGTTTAAAATGACCAATTACTTTTTAGAGGTACTACCCAATACTAATACATAAATTGTTTTATCTCAATAAAAATGGATTTTCTTAAATAACAGAAAATTCTAAGAACATGTATCCAGAAAATTCTATACATAAACAGATTTTAGAGACTTTATTTAAAAAACTAAATACAATCACTAAAGTTGCTAGAATCTTTTGTTTTGATTCTGAGAGAGTACTTGGTGGTCAATAAAAGCAGAGCAGTATGTGTCCATATTACCAAGCACACACACAAACACACACACACACACACACACACAAACACACACACACAAAAGCAGAGCAGTATGTGTCCATATTACCAAGCACACACACAAACACACACACACACACACACACATACACACACACAGAGTATAGAAAGTAAAATTAGAGATAAGAACTTATGTAATACCATAGAATGAGAAATATCAAAGTATTTTAAATCCTTAATATCTGTTAAAGCTATATTTCATTATGAATCCAGGAAATTTTCATGGCAGAATACTTACATTCCCAATCTCAAAGTTCTGCCTCATGAGGAGATAGAGGGAGGCACTAGCATGGGACCGTATTGTACCAATGCTGCTGCTGCAATGTCGCAGAAGCCGGAGGCATAAGTCAGCACACTGCTCTGTTTCTTCTTCAAACAAGAGCTCAGGGAACTAAGAGAAACAGAGATCTGTTAATGTAGCCTGACCTGGAACTCTGGTAAAGTAGCCCAGAAACTTAAAAGAATGGTGAAGGGATAATATTAGTTAATGGTCAATGACGTGGACCAGTCAGACAGATTAGGTGCAAGTACAAACGATGTTACTTACTTACTTACTTACTAGCTACAAGTGTGACTCTGGGGAATTTTCTTTCCCATAAAGTAAGCCTAATAATACTATCTACATGGAATTGTGAGGCTTCAGTCAGATATTGTGAGAAGCACAGCACTAATAAATAAGAATTACATGTAGATAAAATAAGAATGTACACATTTCCAGGAGAAAACATGGGAAATAAATATTAGAAGCATTGGAACAAATAGAACTACTTTTACCATAGTATGACCTGAGTCACTAGATTAAATTGTTTGTACAATTCATAATAAGTGAGTTTAGAAGGAAAAGATGAGGCCAGGGGATGGAGCTCAATGGAGAGTGCTTGCACAGCAAGTTGGAGGATCCAGGTTCAATCTCCAGTACCATAAAATCAAAACAAAAAGCAGAACAAGGTCAAAAGAAAATAAAAACACTCTTCTCAAAACAAAATGACTAGCTTTTAGACAAGAAGCTGGTTAACAATAATTCAAATAAAAAAAAAATCCTACTGGTAGATGCAGAGACATAGAGGAATCAAGGGTATTAAGTGTTCAATTTTTTTCTTTTTAGTCTTTTTGAGATAGGGTCTCCCTGTAGCCCCCAGCTGTCCTGGAACTTACTATGTAGACCAGCTTGGCCTTGAATTCACAGAGATCCTCCTGGCTCTGCCTCCTGAGTGCTGAGATTAAAGCATAAGCCACTATGCCTGGAAAGTATTCAAATTTTATCTATATAAATGTTAATCAGTTAATATGGCAAATGATCTTATACAATGCAAAAAGGAGAAAACAAAGCCAGACAAGAATATGGTACGAAACAGCCTACCTTTGAAACCAGAGCTCTCTGTGTAGCAAAACAGTGCTGTAGGTAGACCGCACTTTGGTTACAAGCCATGCTATGTAGCAGCACTTTTAGCACCCCACCAAGAATGCTTTCTTTGGATTCTGTTACAGAAACAGTCTGCAATTTAAAGATAAATACAAAAAATATAGATGTACCTGTAACTGGGTTAGGAAAGTAAAATATGTCTAAAAATCTAAGTGTTTGCAAGATAGGAAGGTGGTAGGAGCCAGGAGGCATTCAAAGAGAAGAAGCTAAACAGGGTTTGGATAACTGAAAACAAAACAAAACAACCCCCCCCCCAAAAAAAAAAAACAGGGGGAGGAGGCTAGAGAGACTTTAACTTGGGACTGGGGACAGAGGCACAGATACAACATCAAGAAAGTGTGAAGTATGCTCTAGGAACATTTGTAAATAGCACTGGAGGTTCAAACTGAGGTATACGTAGAAGATAACTAGAAGACTGAAAAGCTAAGGTAAGTGCCCATGGCAGATAATGTTAGTTATATAACAACAAATTGTTCTTTCCTTCTTCCTTTAAGAACAGGAATCCGGGGCTGGAGAGATAGCCTAGCGATTAAGAGCACCGACTGCTGTTGCAGAAGACCCGGGTTCAATCCCCAGCACCCACATGGTGGCTAAGAACCGTCTGTAACTCCAATTCCAGGAGAACTCTAGTTCCAGGGGAATCCGAGACCCTCTTCTGACCTCCGAGGCATTGCACGACTCTGGTGCACAAACCTACATGCAGACAGTACACTTATACAATAAATAAATAAATAAATAAATAAATAAATAAATAAATAAATAAATAAATAAAATTAAAGAAAAAAAAAGAACAGGAATCCTAGATTTTGTCTGGAGACTTGAAACTCAGCTACAAAGAAATGTGAACTGAAGAGAAGTTGAATCCTATGAGACATGTCCTTAGAAACTCAAGCACACTTTGTGCTTTCTATCAAATGAAATTCAGGTGTAAAGGGCAAAGCTTGAAGAAGCATCTTGCATAAGTTATCTTGAAAATACTGCTTCTTTTCTTTTAATATATATATTTAAATATTTTCTTTATTATTTTTATTTCGTGTGTATGAATGTTTTGCCTGATGCACATAAGTGTACGGTGTGTGCGCAATGCCTTGTAGAGGCCAGAAGAGGGCGTCGGAGCCCCTGGAACTGAGTTATGGACAGCTGTTAGCTGCCATGTGAGTGCTGGGAATCAAACCCAGGTCCTCTAGAACTGAAGTATCTCTCTAGCCTATGGAAATACTGTTTCTTTTAATAATATTATTTTCTAGTAGTTTTAGACCTATTCCAATTAATGGAGTACCAAAATACAAAGCCTTTTAAAGACTGAAGAAGTCCCCTATTTTTGTTATTAAGCAATTAAGAAACACTGAATTTTAAAATAATTTATTTGCATTTGCTGTGTATCTGTGTCTATATGGTGTATGTTTGTGTATGTGCATGTGTGTAGGTCAGAAGAGGTATTTAGTGTCCTATTTTATCATTCTCTGCCTATTCTCTGAGAAAGGGTCTTATGTTTTCCCGACTAAGCAAGAAGCCAGCAGGCCTCAGGGATCCTCCTGTCTCCAGGATCTGGGGTTATAGTTATGTGCTGGATGCTAGGCTTGTTCTATGTGTGCTGGGATCTGAACTGCAGTCTTCATGATGGTGTAGCAATGCATTCAACCAATAAGACATCTCTCCAGTCCCAGGAAATACTGAAGATTTTATGTTTCAAAAATTTCAATCACAGTAATAATCACCAAGATGTAAGAGAAACAATCTCATGGCAATGTAAAGAATATGTTAGAAAAAAATACAGAACATCATCAAGCAGGTAGCCATTATAATAGGCTTGAAATAAGAACCTAACTAAGTGATGGTAGTAGAAAGGGAATAGAGAAACAAATGGAGACATATTCACTGAAACAACTGAAAGATCTCAGTAATGAATTCAAATCTTGTATGACCATGGAAAACCGTTTGATATCTCTGTGGCTACCAACTCTTATAAAGATAGAACAATGATGATTTCATTGCCTAAGGTTTTTATAAAAAACAAATTGGTATGTGAAGTGTTTAGGACATTGCCTAAAAAGCTATATAAATGTTAGCTATTGCTATCACTACTAACAGGATAATACTGTCCAGAAAGCTATTAATAGAACAAATAAGGTAGATATAAAAAAACCTAAAGCAGGGGCTGGAGAGATAGCTTAGCGGTTAAGAGCACCGACTGCTCTTGCAGAGGACCCAGGTTCGATCCCCAGCAACCATATGGCGGCTAAGAACCATCTGTAACTCCAGGAGAACTCCAGTTCCAGGGGAATCTGAGACCCTCTTCTGACCTCCGCAGCATTGCATGACATGGGTGCACAAACTTACATGCAGACAGTACATTCATACACATACAAAAATAAATAAAATAAAATAAACCTAACGCATTGCTCCAACATGTAGACACAGATAAACTCAGTGTATCTCTACTTTGCATGTTGACTATATTATAGCAAGATGTCCTAATCTAAACACTCTGTGGTCATTTGGAAATGCAAACCAAGGCTTGAAGAGGACAAAGAGATGAAGATTTTTATAATCCTCAAAGAATAAACATTTGAAACTGTGGGAAGACATATAATTTATAATTAGAGACTCACAGATTGCTTAGAACTGAACATTAAGGAACTACTAATGCTTAGCTGTAATAATATGGCTCAAAAATTACTTTCTTTCCAATCCCTGTTTACCAAGACTGTACTTGATCTTGCTTGTGTTCTTACCTGGACAACAATCTCTAATGTATCTAAAATGATTAGGTTTGCTTCAGTGGCCAGATTACCATCAATCAGTGCTTCATGTTCAATCTCTGCTCTTGACCTAATATAAAACATTATAAGAAGTTTTAGATATCTTTTGAAAAGCCAGAAGTTAAAAATGACTCAGTAAAACAAAAACCTTGAAACTATTTAAAATATGTGCTTGAAAAACACATAAGAAAGTAAGGAAATAGGCAATATTTTATGTATTAAAATGTTCTGCTTCCCTATATCTTTACTTTGCAGCACTGAGGCACAATGCTTGCTTTAGCTTTCAGACCTGCAGCAGAAAAGTGAAAGGCACCAACAATAGGTGGTGCTGTGTAGGCCTGCATTAGGAATGTCTTATTTTAAAGCAACATTAAAAGTTTAGTACTCATCTTAGATTCCAAACATATTCAATGTATTTCAATGTATTTATTAACAATGTACATTATTTTTCTAAGTATGCATCTAATTTCCTCTTAGTTGATCATAAAAATATTCTCAGAAGGGATTAAGTGATACTAGATAGAATCAGGACTAGAAACAAAAGTTGAAAAAAAAAAGAAAAAAGTGAGAGGTATAGTCATTAAAACTGTAAATACATTTCAAAAATCATATAGTGTATAGTGCAAATATGGTTTTTTAAATGAATTATAACTCAAAGAGAAATAAAAAAAAAATAAGAGAGAGAAAACAGTTGCTGAATGCATTTTCCATGCAGAATTAGTTGGGGAATATGGGTTTGTTTGTTTATTTACTTACTAGTTTTAAGATTAGATTTAAGTGGCTAAAAGCACTGCCTTTACAGAGGACTCTGGTTGAGTTCCCAGCACCAACATGGTGGCTCACAATCACCTGCAACTCTAGTTCCAGAGGATCCCACACCCTCCTCTGTTCTCTGCAGCCTCTAGTATGCATGTTGTGCACATAAACTCAAGCAGGCACACACATATGAATAAAAAGGATAAAGGCCAGGTATGGTGGCACACGCCTTTAATCCCAGCACTCAGATAGATCTCTGTGAGTTCAAGGCCAGCCTGGTCTACATAGTGAACTCCAGGCTAGCTGGGACTAAAGGGAGACCTTACCTTGAAAAGACCGAAAGGAAGGAAGGAAGGAAGGAAGGAAGGAAGGAAGGAAGGAAGGAAGGAAGGAAGGAAGGAAGGAAGGAAGGAAGGAAGGAAGGAAGGAAGGAAGGAAGGAAGGAGAAAAGAAAAGAAAAGAAAAGAAAAGAAAAGAAAAGAAAAGAAAAGAAAAGAAAGGAGTCAACCAATCAATCAATCTTAAAGGATGTCTTATTTTTCACTGTCCTCTTTGTACCTAGCACAAAGTGAGTATTCAATAAAAGTTTAGTGAGTAAAAAAATAAATAAATTGAAGCTGAGTGTGGTGGCACACCCCTTTAATCCCAGCACTGGGAAAGCAGAGGCAGGCAGATCTCTATGAGTTCAAGCCCAGCCTGGTCTACATATCAAGTTCAGGGCCAGTTGGGGCCATAGGGAGACTATGAAGTTGGTTTAAAAATATATAAAGCATTTTACTATAACATACAAATTCTTTCTCAAGTCTTTTAAAATATAAAACTTAAAGATCAAATATTAATATTTTATCTTTTAATATAGGAATGCTAAATAAAGATAAAACAAAACTCAAATTAATTTCCTTTTGCATTTAAAATCCATTCATCCATTAGAAAAACAGCAGACTACAGTACTTGTCAAGCTTCTCTGTGTTCTGACGCCAATGTGTCATATCCTTTCTCCACCTCAAGTTTTCTTGGCTTCCAAAGGCACTTCCAGATGGGCTTCTCTCTGCCAAACAAAATTTAAAACCAATTTAAAAATATTATTTCAGCTGGATCACATACACATATATTTGAAAACACAAAAGAAACATTGTATATCATTTATTTTATGTGTATCAGTTTTTTCAGTACAAGTCTAGTACTGGAGAGTGATTTTTAAAAAGTTTTTTTGTGTGTTTGTTTGTTGTTTGAAACAGTGTCTCCCTGTAGCCCCATTGTGTTTTAGAGTCAACTTGACAGACCTGGGTTGAGGGAGCCTCAACTAGGAAATTGTCTCCATTGAACTGGCTTGTGGCCACGTCTGTGGAGTATTTTTCTTGATTGTTGAGTGATGTGGGTGGGCCCAGCCCACTATGGGTGCTGCCACCCCTGGGCAGGTTGCTGTGTATTGTATGAGAAAGCAGGCTGAGCATGTGCCAGGGGAGCAAGCCAGTGACCAGCATTCCTCCATGGCCTGTCCTTCAGTTCCCACCTCCAGGTTCCCATCTTGAGTTCCCACCTTGGGCTCTGTGGTGGTTTGCATGAGAATGTCCCCCATAGGCTGCAAGTATTCAGACATTTTGTTCCCAGTTGGTGGTGCTATTTTGGGAGATCTTAGAAAGTGTGGCCATGCTGGAGGAAGTACATCACTGGGGGCGGGCTTACAGAGTTCAACAAGCCTTGTAGGTCTCCAGTTGTGCTTTCTCTGGCTCCTGTGCTCATTGGAAGATATGACCCTCAGCTTTCTGCTCCAGCCCTGCCATCATGCCTCCCCACCACAATGGACTCTTAATTCCCTGGAACTGTCAATCATAAGCTCAAATAAACTCAAAGGAAGAGTTTGGTCATGGTTGTTTTATCACAGCAACAGAAAAGTGACTAATACAGAAATTGGTACCAAGAGTGGGGTATTGCTGTGACAGACCTGACCGTGCTGTTTTGGGGGAGGATTGTAGAAGTGTTTGGAACTTTGGGCTGGAAAAGTCATTGAGTGTTTTTAGTTTGTTGCTGTGGAACTTGGAGCAGTTATGCTAAAAGAGCTGTACAGGATGGAGGCCTGGCTTGTGAAGCTTCAAGGGGAAGCAGAGACCATCAGGGCTGTTGGTATGATATTTTTGAATTGAGAATCTGTGGGTTCTGGTCAGCTGGGGCTGAAGAATCGGCTGTAAGTAACAAGAGACCAAAACCTGAAGTGAAATTTTTGTTTAACTGGGAAAACTGATGCTGGTTAGCTGGGGCTGACAAAATAAGCTGTAAGTAACAAGAGAACAGCATCATTGTGGTGAAATCTTCTGGGAAGAATTTCTTCAGGTCAGCACACAGAAGCTATGTACTGGAAGGGGGCCCAGCCTCCATGTAAAGCCAGAAGTAGAACTTGGTGGTGTGTAAGAGTCTCCTATATAGTTCTGGTGTTGAAATGTGAGGGGGTCACAGAGAGCAGCCCAGGCTTGGCATTATCAGAGGTCAGGAAAGACCACTGGTGAAAGTGCACCCTCGGTTGCAGTGAAGACTCCAGGATTGCAGGGGTCATGGAGAGAAGGTGAGGCTTAGCACCAGGAGAAGTCAGAAGAGACAATTGGTGAAGGTTCAGCCTCAGTTTCAGTGAAGACCCAGGCTTTTTGGAGATGCCGGGATCATGGGACGACCACCAAGGGCAGCAGCAATGGGTGTGGAATGGAGCTGTTCTGGGCCTGCGAGATGAGCTGTGTGTGCTGTGGACAGCAGAGTCAGAGAAGGGGAGCTGCCGAAACCCTCTGGAACCCAGAGGATCATGAGTGAATCGCCGATGTCTAGCTTTGAGCTACTTTGCTGGACTTAGGTTTTGCTTAGGTGTGCCCAGTTCTTCCCTTTGAAATAAGACAGTACTTATTTTGGGTTTTACAGGAGCCCACAGTTAAGAAATTTTTAACTTTTAAGTGCTTGGATGCTTTGAGGACTGTGGGGCTTGTGGGGTTGTACTGTCTTGTATTGTGATTGATGTTAACATCATACCTTAGGGACAAGAACTGAAAAGGTGGTGGTTTGATAGTAATGTGTTTTGTGTGTCAGGATGACAGGGGTGGGAGGGTGTCAATTGTGTTGGATGGCTTTACTGCCAACTTGACATACCTGGGTTGGGGGAACCTCAATTGGGGTGTTGGCTCCATTGGACTGGTCTGTGGCCACGTCTGTGGAGTATTGTCTTGATTGATAAGTGATGTGGGAGGGCCCAGCCCACTACGGGTGGTGCCACCCCGGGCAGGTTGCTGTTTATGGTATGGGAAAGCAGGCTGGGCGTGGGCCAGAGGAGCAGGCCAGTGGGCAGCATTCCTCCATGACCTGTGCTTCAGCTCCTGCCTCCAGGTTTCTGCCCTGAGTTCCTGTAGTGGGCTTCCTCAGTGATGAACTGTGACCCAGGAGATGTGAGCTGAATAAACCCTTTTCTCCCCAAGTTGGAATTGGTCAGAGTGTTTTGTCACACCAATTAAAAGGAAACTAGAACAGAAATTGGTACCAGGAGTGGGGTTGAACCAATGACTGTAAGCTCAAATAAACTCTTCCTTTTATAAGTTCTGTTGGTCATGGTGGTTTTATCACAACAACAGAAAAGTGACTAACACAGGATCCCTCAGCAATAAACTGTGACCTGGAAGTTGTGAGCCAAATAAACCCTTTCCTCCCCAAGTTGGTTTTGGTCAGGATGTTTTGTCACAGCAACTGAAAGGAAACTACGACAGAAATTGGTATCATAGAGTGGGTTATTGATATGACAGTCCTGACCCAGTTGTTTTTAGGAGGATTGTGGAGGGCCTAGAGTTTGTTGCTGTGGAGGTTAGATCTAGCAGCTATGTTGAAGCAGTTACACATGATGAAGGCCTGGCTTGTGAAGTTTCAAAGAGAAGCAGAGAATATCTGGGGTGTTATATAATGTTTTAAGTTGAGAATCTGTGGGTTCTGGTTGGCTGGAACTAAAGAATCAGCTGTGATTAAGAACAGAACAGAACCTGAAGTGAATCTTTGTTTTACTGGGACAATTGATGCTGGTTAGTTGGGGCTGAAACATCAGCTGTAAGTAACAAGAGACCAGTATCAACAAGGTGAAATCTTTTGGGAAGAATTTCCTCAGGGTCAGCACACAGAAGCCCTAACTTCCTACTTTGGGCTCCCTCAGTGATGAACTGTGACCCAGGGGGATGTAGGATGAATAAACCCTTTCCTCCCAAAGTTGATATTAGTCACAGTGTTTTGTCATGCAATTGAAAACAAACTAGAACATCCATCTTGCATGGAACTCCTTATGTAGACCTGGAAACACAGACATCTCTCTGCCTTTCCACCAAGTGCTGGGATTAAAGGTGTGCAGGACCATGCCTAGTTTGAAGGTGATGATTTTTATTCAAGAGATTTCAGAATAATTAGGAAATATCTGCTACACAAGATATTTTGGGGGAGGGGATTATTCTCTTAAATAAGCAAAGAAAGGATCCAACACAATTTTTTTTTTCGTAAGGACTCTATGATATGACCTCATTTCCTCTACTGTACCTCATGCTATGTCATTAGGTAATCATCTCTCTTCGTTCTCCCTAACAGCTTGGCTAGTCTGGTAGTTTTACTACATATGCTCCTGATTTAGGTCTTGGTGCAATGGTTATCTGAACCTTTTATTTGATTAGTTTGCTCACAAATTTTCAGTAGGCAATCACCTATCACCTCTCCAGAAGGATCTTCCCCTATTCTCCAAGACATCCTTGCCTATAAGTTTGCTTTGTTCCCTCCCATAGTATTAATTAATAATTAAATTTTATTTATTTATGTATTTATATATATATATTTATTTACTTACTTATTTTGGGTTCTTTGAGACAGGGGTTCCCTGTAGTCCCAGCTGTCCTAGAACTCACTATGTAGACCAGGCTGTCCTTGAACTCAGAGAGACCTGCCTGCCTCTGCCTCCCAAATGCCGGGATTAAAGGTATGTACCACCATACCCGGCTTATTTATTTCTTTTTATTTTATGTGTATAAGTATATTCCCTGCATGTGTTTGGAAGTACACACATGTTGACCAATACCCATAGAAGTCAGACGAGGGAGTTGGATTCCCCTGGAACTGGAGTTATGGTTGATTGCTAGCTGCCATGTGGGTGAGATCTCTCCAGTCCCAATAATTATTTTAATGATTTATTTATTTTTATTTGTACAAATGTTTCAATTGCTGGCAGGTTTACTGGTGTGTATGTAGTACCTACACAATCCTGAAGATGGCAACAGAGCTGATACATGGGTGCTAGGAATCGAACCCAGGTCCTCTGGAAGAATAGCAAGTACTCTTAATCCCTGTGCCATCTCTCCAACCCCAATAATTAATTTTTTTTTGGTCTTTTTGAGGCAGGGTCTCCCTTTAGTCTCAGCTGGCCTGGAACTCACTATGTAGATCAGGCTGGCCTTGAACTCACAGAGATCTGCCTGCCTCTGCCTCCCGAGTGCTGGGATTAAAGGCATGCACCTCCCAATAATTAATTTTTTAATAAGATAGGGTCTCACTCTGTAGCTCAGGCTGGCCTGGAATTTACTATGTAGCCAGTCTGGCCATGAACTTGAGGTGATCCTCTGTCCTTAGCTTCTCAGTTTCTCGGATTATGGATGTGAGCCACTGTACCTAGCTCTGTAGCATTTATGGATCTAATGAAGACAAGATACATAAGGATAGAAATAGTATCTATTTTGTTCAGCACTTATACACCTTAGCTAATAATGTATCTGAACACACTAAGAACTCAGTAAGTTTCTGTACATAAAGAAAATAAAACTAAATTTAAAATCCAGGAAGGAAAACAAAAATCTTAGCGGAAAGGAGGAAAAAAGAGTTGCAGAATGGAACAGAGAATATTGGTACTTGAAGATAAGCTTGGGGAAATGGATGGCTCAATCAAAGAAAATGTCAAATCTAAAATAACACAGGAACAGAATGTGGGTTAATGAATCACAGACACAGAAGAAATCCAGGTCAAAGGCACAAAATTACTTTTAAGAAAATCATAGAATAAAACTTCCCAAATCTAGGGAAAGAGATATCCATCAAGATAGAAAAGGTATACAGAACGCCAAGTAGACAGGACGAGAAAAAATACTCCCCAGGTCATAAAATAATCAAAGACTACTGTATAAAATAAAGCAAAGATTGAAAGCTGTAAGGGACAAAGATAAAAGATACAAAAGCAGGCCACCAGAATAACAGCTGAGTTTTCAATGGAGACTATGAAAGCCAGAAGGCTTGGACCAATGTCATACAAGTCATTAAAAAACACAGACTCCAGCCCAGACTACTCTGGGAAAGCTATCAGTTGTAATCGAGGGAGAAAGAAAAAACTTCCATGATGCAGATTTAAGGAATTTATGTCCTAGAAACAAGCTCTACAGAGAATACTTGATAGAATACTTTTGTCTGAAGAGAAGATTAAATACTCTCAAGAGGGCGCAAAGAATAAATGATCCTAGAAAAGTTAATCAAAAGAAGTCTAAAGGGACTGGAGAGATGGCTCAGCAGTTAAGAGCACCAACTGCTCTTGCAGAGGACCTGGGTTTGATTCCCAGCACCACATGGCGGCTAAGAACCGTCTTTAACTCCAGTTCCAGGGGAATCCAACTCCCTCTTCTGACCTCCACGGCACTGCATGACACGAGTGTACCAACCTACATGCAGACAGTACACTCATACACATAAAATATAATAAATAATTTTTTTTTGTCTTTTCGAGACAGGGTCTCCCTGTAGCCCCAGCTGTCCTGGAACTCACTCTGTAGACCAGGCTGGCCTTGAACTCACAAAGATCCGCCTGCCTCTGCCTCCCAAGTGCTAGGATTAAAGGTGTGTGCCACCACACCCGGCTAATAAATAAATTTTTAAAAAGTCTAAAAAGCCAACACCATAATACCAACATAACAAGAGTTAATAAATACTGGTTAATAATAACTCTCAACAATAATGGTCTCAACTCCTTAGTAAAAAGTCACAGATTAACTGACTGGATTAGAAAACAGGATACATCAATTTTCTGCCTCTAAGAAACCCACCTCACCATCAATTTAACACTGTAGGGTAAAGGATGGAAAAGGCTAGTCTAAGGAAATGCAACTAAGAGACAAGCACGTGTGGCTATTCAAACATCTGAAAAAAATAGGCTTTAAACTAAAACTAATCAGAAAAAAATAGGAAAAATCATTTCATACCCATTAGAGGAAAAATATACCAAGAAGATTTACAATACTAAACATACACTCACCACACACAGGGACACTCAATTTCACAAAAGAAATTCTATTAGATCTAAAATCACACATTGACTTCAACACAGTGATAGTGGGTGACTTCAATACCCTACTATCACCAATACACAGGTCAGCCAGACAAAAACTAAATAGAGAAACAAAAACTAAATAGAGAAACTTAACTGGCATTATAAGTCAAATGGACCTAACAAATACCTATTCAACCCAAAACCAAAGAACACACTTTCTTCTCTGCAGTTCATGGAATTTTCCCCAAAATTGCTCACATATTAGGGCACAAAACAAGTCTCCACAAATTTATGAAAATTGAAATAATATCCTGTATTCTATGTAACCACAAAGGAATAAAACTAGATAGCAGCAATAAAAATGGGAAAGTATATAAATTCATGGAAGCTAAATAACACAGAACTGAGTGAAAATTGGATCAAGGTAGAAATCAAGAAGGAAAATTAAAAAAACTAGAACTGAATGAAAATGAGAACACAACATACCAAAACAAATGGGACACAATGAAGTCAGTCCTAAGGAGAAAAGTCATAGCATTAAGTGCCTACACCAGAAAATTAGAAACATCTCATATAAATAAACTAATGATGCACCTGAGGACCTTGGAAGACTAACAATGAATAACACCCCAAAAGAGGGAAGAAATAAAATTAAAGCTGAAATTAACAAAATAGAAATGAGGGAAACAATACAAAGAATCAATGAAATAGTTGGTTCCTTAAAAAGACAAACCACTAGTTAAATTAACCAAAAGAGCCAGGTGTGGTGGTGCATGCTTTTAATTCTAGAATGTGGGAGGTAGAGGCAGGTAGACCTCTGTGCGTTCAAGGCCAGCCTGATCTACATAGTGAGTTCCAGACCAGCGGGGGGGGGGGGTGGGGGGGGGTGGCACAGGGAGAATCTGTCTCAAGAATGAATGAATGAATAAATAAATAAATAAATAAATAATCAATCCGAAAGAAAGTGGCAGGACCCAAATTAATAAATTCAGATAAAAAAGGGAAACACACAACAGACCTGGAGGAAATTCAGAAAACCATAATAACATACTTAAAAAATATATATATTCCACTAAACTGGAAAATCAACAAGAAATGGATAAATTTCCGGGTATGTATGGCCTACTAAAAGTAATGCAAAATGACACAAATAACTTAAACTGACCTATAAAACCCAATGAGATAGATGCAGTACTTAAAAATTTATGAACGAGAGCCCAGGACCAGATGGATAAGCACAGAATTCTATCAGACATTCAAATACCAATACTCTTCAAGTTATTCTGTAAAAGAGAAAAAGGAGGAATACTTCCAAGCTCTTTCTATGAAGGCAGTAATACTCTGACACCAAAACCAGAAAAAGACCCAATAAAAAAAAGAAAATTATAGGCCAATAAATAAATACTTGCAAAAACACATGAAAAATATTATCCAGTATGATCAAGTGGGTTTCATTCCAGAGATGTAGGAATGATTCAACATATAGAAATCAATAAATATAATTCACCACATAAATTCAAGAACAGAAACCACATGATCATGTCATTAGAGGAAAGGGCCTTTGACTAAAATCAACACCCATTCATTCTCATTAAAATCAGGAACAAGNNNNTCCAGGAGAACTCCAGTTCCAGGGGAATCCGAGACCCTCTTCTGACCTCCGCGGCATTGCACGACACGGGTGCACAAACCTGCATGCAGACAGTACATTGATAAACATACCGAAATAAAAAAAAAAAAAAATAAATAAAATAAAATAAAATAAAATCAGGAACAAGAAGACAAAGATATCTACTCTCTCCATTCATGTTCAATAAAGTACTCGAAGTCTTCTTAGCTAGAGCAAAAAGACAAATGGAGATAAAGAGGACACAAATTGGAAAGGAAGAAGTCAAAGTATCTTCACTTGCAGATGATATGATTTTATACATAAAGGCCCCTAAAGACTCCACCAGAAAACTCCTAGAGCTGATAAACATATTCAAGAAGGATATAAAATTAACACACAAAAGTAACAAGCCTTCCTATATGTCAACAGGAAACAGAGTGAAAAAGAAATCAGGGAAATGATCCCCACACTATCATCAAAAACCATAAAATAACTTGGAATAAATATAACCAAGGAAGTAAAGGATATAAAATAAAAACTTAGACACTGAAGAAGAAACCACAAGATGGAAAGATCTCCATGTTCATGTACTGTTTGATTAATATTGTGAAAATGGCCATTCTACCAAAACAATCTAAATTCAATGCAATTCCCATTAAGATTCCAATACACTTTTTCACAGAAATTGAAAAAAAGAACCTCAAATTTCACACAGAAACACAGAAAAGACAAAATAATTCTGAGTAAAAGAACTGTTGGAAGCATTACCAATCCCTCATCTCAAATTATACTACAGAACTATAGTGATAAAACCAGCATGGACTGGCATAAAAATAGACATACTGATCACTGGACTAGAAATGAAAACTCAAAAGACTTAAGTCCATGTATCTATAGCCACCTGATTTTTGACAAAGAGGTCAAAAATATTCACTGGAGAAAAGTCAGTTCAACAATGGTGCTGGTCAAACTGGATAGCTACATAGAGGCAAATGAAACTAGATTTTTATCTCTCACCATGCACAAAATTCAACTGCAAATGGATCAAGGATCTCAACATAAGATCTGATACCCTGAATCTGATATAGGAACAAGTAGGAAATAAGCTGAAACTTATAGGTACAGGAAAGGACTTTCAGTCTTTTCGAGACAAGTTCTCACTTTAAGTCCCAGCTGACCTGGAACTCACTGTGTGTAGACCAGGCTGGCCTTGAACTCATAGAGATACAGCTGCTTCTACCTCCCCACTGCTAGGATTAAAGGTGTGTGCCACCATGCCCAGCAAGGCAAAAGATTGTTTGCTTGTTTTAAGTTTTATTTATTTTTTATGTGTATGAATGTATTGTCTGCATGTGGGTCCGTGCACCCATGCAATGCTGCAGAGGTCAGAAGAGGGTGTCGGATTCCCCTGGAACTGGAGTTAAAGATGGTTCTCACAGCCGCTATGTGGGTGCTGGGGATCGAACCCAGGTCATTTGCAAGAGCAGTTGGCACTTTTAACTTTAACTGCTAGGCCATCTCTCCAGTGCCAGAAAAGGACTTTCTAAACAGGACTCCGATACTGCTGTCATTAAGTCCAACAAATGACAAATGGAACCTCAGGAAACTAAAAGACTTCTGTACAGCAAAGGACACCATCATTTGATAAAGAGACAACCTATTGATGGGGAAAAAAATTCTTTACTAGCTACACCTCTGACAGAGTGTTAATAGCTAGAATATACAAAGAACTAAAAAACCCTAAACATTAAAAAGCAAACAACCAAATTAAAGAATAGAGAAAGGACCTAAACAGTGAATTCTTTTTTTTTTTTTTTTCTTTTGTCTTTTTGAGACAGGGTCTCCCTGTAGCTCCAGCTGTCCTGGAACTCACTATGTAGACCAGGCTGTCCTTTAACTCACAGAGATCCACCTGCCTCTGCCTCGCAAGTGCTAGGACTAAAGGCATATGCCACCATGCCTGGCCTTAAACAGTGAATTCTAAGAAATGAAATACAAATGGCCGAGAAATATTTAAGAAAACGTTGAACATCTTTAACTACCAGGGAAGTGCAAATTAAAACACTTTTAGATTTCATCTTTCCCTACTCAGAATGGCTAATATCCAAAAACCAAAGAAAGATCAATGCTGGTGAGGATGTGAGGAAAGGGGAGCTCTCCATATGAATCAGCCGCATCACCCTTGGGCATATACTCAAAGCAGTCTATACACTACTTCAAAGACACTTGTTCATCCACTTTCATTAATACCTTTTTGCACAATAGCCAGGAAATGAAAACAACTTCAATGTCTAACAGCTAATGAATGGATAATTATAGTACATTTACACAATGGTATACTATTCAGTTGTCAAAAACCCCCGAAATTATGAAATCTACAGGTAAATGGATGGAACTAGAAATAATTATCCTGAGTGAAGTATCCAAGACCCAGAAAGACATGAGTCACATGTTCTGTCTCAAAGCTGGATCCCAGCTTTGAATTCTTAGATGATGCATGTTTCAATTGGAAAATACAGAGAGCTCAAGAAAGAAGTCCAAGGCCATTGCGGGTGGTGAGTGAAGCTTCATGGCAAGAGAGCTAGAATGCACTGACAAAAAGGGAGAAAGGAGAATGATGGAGTAGAAAGGGGAATGGGAGGGAGTATGGAAAGGATAACCAACACCAAAGGCCTTTAGGAAAAGCTATATGAAGTTTCTAAAGGTATATACATTATAAAAGGAGATTAAAGTGAGTTATAACAAGGAGACATAGGCTAATTCCAAGAAAGGACCCCTCTTTTGAAACAACTGACCAAGAGTCCCATAGACTCTTAAAAATACTGGCCCTGGTCCTTGCTTTTGGTTACTCGCTAGATTTTGATGGTAAGACCCTACTGCAAAAGGCACTAGAAATATGAGCCACAGAAAAAATAAGGCAAAATCAAGCTGATACCTCAAAGCTTAATTAATCTCTACTGGCTATATTTCATAGTGCTATAAAGTGCAATGCCTAGCTGTGAATCCTGCATGTTTCAACAACTATCCTGGCAAGATTCAACCATTTTTGATACAATAATGGCATGAATATTTTGGGAGTAACTAATCATTTTCTAATTGGATTTTAGGTCCACTTCACAAAAATGGAGCCCATAACCAACACTGACACCAGGTCTAAGAACCTAAGGCTAGAAAGGCCACAGGCCAGAGGAGAGCCCAATACTATTATTCTGCTAAAATGATATAGTATTAAAGTGACTCCTAATGACTTGACTTATTGTTATACCCATAAAGTAATGCATCTCATCATTAACTCTCATCAGAGAAATTTCTTTATGTAGCAGATGGTGATTAACACAGAAATCCACAACTGACTAGCATGCAGAGAATAAAAGAGTGCAGAATAATTATCACTGAATTGGAGACCTATATCAAACTTCTGCCTCCAAAGGCTCAGGGGTCATGGCAGAAAAGGTGGCAGAAAAATGACAAGAGCCAGGGGTGGTTTCTGAGTAAAGTTAAGTATTGTAGAAATGACTTTTGTAATATGAACATAATCTGGATTAAAGACCTTCACCTAACAAGCAAAAAGTTACTGTTCACAATATAAAAAAATTCCTCTTGTGACCTAGGCACCTCTCCTTGCTTTTCACCCTAGATAGCATATTAACGAATGTATGCATGCTCTACATTTTAAAGTGCTGAAAACAGTATGTCTTTCTCACTGCAAGCAATGGAATTAAGAAATGTCTATTTGTAGTTGTGTATGAGATATTGTAGATCTAGGGATCAAAGGACAAGACTCTCTGATAAGAAACAAGTGGGTCCTGGTTTTTATTTCCCCATTTCATGTTGGAGATACTGTTTCAACAAAGAATGAGCCTTTGCTTGAAGTTCCTAGAGACTTCTGAAGGAACAGGTGCTCAGCAATTCAGGTCTACTCTTGGTCTTCAAAGGGATGTTAAGAATCGGGCTGTTTCTTTATTAAGGCATAATCATAATGTGGCTAGGAAATGCCATGATTATACTTATTCATTAATTATCAATTTTGATAATTAAATGGCCAAAGCAAAAGTCAATATTCATCCTTTTTAAAAAAGCTGTAAATAAGCTAAAGAAACTCCAAAGTATACTGTATACTTTGTATAAGTTTTTTTTTAAAGATGTTCTATTATTTCCTTCACAGGTGGAGTGTCTTACTGTTGAAAACATGCTTATATAAAACATACTTAAATATATAATATATGCTAATTGATTGTCAGAAAATTCTAATTAAAACTTTTAGTTCACAGGCCAAATGTGGTGGCACACACCTGTCATCGCAGTACTCAAGGGGCGAGGCAGGAGAAACAAAACGCATCTGAGGTCAGCCTGGTCTCCATAGTAAGTTCCAAGGCAGCTAGAGCTAGAGCCAGACCTTGTCTCAAATAAATATATAATAAACAAATAATAAAATTCATTCAGGTATTCACATTGCAAGCAAAAAAATTCATATTATGGCTATAGCATGTGTTCTTCATAAAGATGACTAACCATTCTTCTGACATGGAATTTTTATCAATATTATGATTTAGGTAATTTCAGCATTTTTTTTATTAATTTTATTTATTTCTGTATGTGTATGAATGTACTGTCTGCATGCAAGTTTGTGCACCTGTGTCGTGCAATGCCGCGGAGGTCAGAAGAGGGTGTCAGATTCCCCTGGAACTGGAGTTCTCCTGGAATTGGAGTTTCAGACGGTTCTCGGCCGCCATGTGGGTGCTGGGGATCAAACCCGGATCCTCTATAAGAGCGGTCGGCGCTCTTAACCGCTAGGCCATCTCTCCAGCCCCGGTAATTTCAGCATTTACAAATGTTTATACTTACGTTGATCATCACAAAGATGATAAGATTAGAAAACAATTACAAATAGATAAGGAAAAGGAAGCTGGGGAGATTATAAATAGATAAGGAAAAGAAGGCAGGGAGACCAAGAAGGTTACATGGTTGATGGTAACTGACCTAGGATCAGAAACAGGCCTCAAATATGGCCAAACTCAAATTTCTAACTCATATTTCAGTCTTTGGGGGAACAATTTAGCATTTAATAGATAGTATTTAGTTTTTTGTAAAGACTAGAACACTTTTAACAGCAAAAGGGGATATAACATAGAGTAAACCCCAATGTTTGCTGGACTCTAGGTGACAATATATTGAATGGAGTTACCAACCGTAGGAACAGTGTTATTCTGAAATGGGATTTTGACAATGGAGGAAGCTATGCATGTGCCTGTACAGATGGTGTATAGAAATCTCTGTACTGGAGATCTCCTGAGCCCAGCAGAAGGAAGAATGGGAGACAGGTAGGAACTGGGTGCCTCAGCAGAGCTGATTGTTGATCCGTTGGTCCAGCTGTCTTTGGCTTGATTGGCGTTTGTGGCTGTGGGATCGGAGTTATCCTCCCAGCTGGGATTAAAGGTGTAGTCTTTGACTTGATTGGATTTTGTGGCTGTGGGGGTGGAGTTATCCTCCCAGCTGGTATTAAAGGTAGGCTTGTGTGACTCTTGAGATCTGAGATATCCTGAGCCCAGAGGGCTGAAGAGGCCCCCCACCCCCAACTGGGATTACGAAGAGGCATCTGAAGGAGGCAAGCAAAGCAAGCCTTCAACACAGTGAAGAGGCATTTAGCACTCACATTGGAATACAGGCAAGGAGAAATCTTATATTTGACAAGGGGGCCAAAAAGCCACAATGGAGAAAAGACAGCATCTTCAGCAAGTGGTGTTGGCAAAACTGGATCACCACTTGTAGAAGAATGAAATTAAACCCCTACCTCTCGCCCTGTACAAAAGTCAACTCCAAATGGATTAAAGACCTCAATGTGAAACCCCAAACTCTGAAGGTGATAGAAGAAAAAGTTGGCAGCAGACTACAAGACATAGGCGTAGGAAAAGACTTCCTAAATCAGACAGCAGCTGCATAAGAATTAAGGTC